>VIEB01000255.1:894884-943760 GCA_006547085.1 Malus baccata
TGGGTGTCCCCCTCTTTTTTTTTTTTTCCTTCTCTCTCTTCTTCTTCTTCTTTTTCTTTCTTCTTTTTTCTGGGTTTGTTGGGGAGGGGGGACGAACTGGGGAGAGAGAGGGGATGACAGAGAAAGAGGGGGGAGAGAGAGAGAGATTTAATAAAAATTTTTTTTTTTTTTATTTTTTAATTATTAAAAATATATTTAATTATTAGTGAGTGAATTCCGCATGTAGCCACGTCAGTCCTTAACAGAAAAATTAACAGAAAAACTGACGGAGGTATGACATTGACACAAATTCTAAAGATGAGGTATGACATTGTCAATTTTAAAAGATAAGGTATGAAAGTGTCGAGATACCAATAGTTGAGGTAGTTTTTTGTACTTTACCCTAATATTTAATATCCACATTTCTCTCTCGGTCATCTCTTCGATCCAGCCTGCAAGTACCAACCTCTGGTTCCTACGCATTCGGTTCGACTTGCCATTGTTTCTTTCTGTAAGGAATTTCTGAGAGAGAGATTCAATTTCTATCCACTGTGTATCTATATGTATATGTGTGGTATACGTCCTGTATGATTTGATTTGGGATTCGGGGATTGCGATTGTGTTGAGCGGGTGTGGTGGTTATCTGGTGTGAGATCGGAGGAAAATGGCGGGTCCGTATGCGGATCAGCTGGAAGCCTACTTCAGGAGAGCAGATTTGGATGGAGATGGCAGGATCAGCGGAGCTGAAGCCGTCGCCCGTCGCTTTCTTCCAGGGTTCCAATTTGCCCAAACCAGTTCTTGCTCAGGTTCCTCTCTCTCTCTCTCTCTCTCTCTCTATATATATATATATGTATGTATATGTACAAAGATTTGAATCATCATCTATTTGTGTGCGATTGCGTTGAGCGGGTGTTGTGGTGTGAGATCGGAGGAAAATGGCGGGTCCGTATGCGGATCAGCTGGAAGCCTACTTCAGGAGAGCAGATTTGGATGGAGATGGCAGGATCAGCGGAGCTGCAGCCGTCGCTTTCTTCCAGGGTTCCAATTTGCCCAAACCAGTTCTTGCTCAGGTTCCTCTCTCTCTCTCTCTATATATAAAATATATGTATAAATGTTTGAATCATCATCAATTTGTGTGTGTATTTGTGGATTCATAAGCTTGAATATCTATCTGAATTACCACAAACAATAATTAGTGTATGAATTCTGGCATTTGAGAAACTAGGAAACTTACGAAGTTAATGGATTGCTATAGACAAACTTCACATTCCTCTCACCTTGTTCTAATAGACAATTTTACGACTTCATTGTTTTGGAACGAGTCTACTATTTTTCCAAGTTGATATTCAGTGAACATTGTGCCTAGTTGGTCATATGTCTCTGTGTGCTGTTCATCTTATTGTTAATATTATACATCACGGTGTTGTAACAGCTTAAGATTGTTGGACAGTTTTCTGTGTTGCTCTTGCTTGTCCTTGTGCTTATATTCGGACTTATTTAATCTATGGAATTCAGAATTTGATTCAGCCAATTCTTTCAAAAGGTCAGTGACAAAATTGACGATATTTTAATTTTTAGGGAACTTTAACGAAAAGCTTCCGATACTGTTTACTTTAGTGAAAAACCACATTTTTACCCTAAAAAGTCAATCTTGGTACTATTCACTTTACCCTTTATTTTGTCCTTATCGTTAAAACTCAAAGTTTTCAATCAATTTTCATTAATTTTTCTTAGTTTTAAAGGGAATGCGAGATTAAGTTCGAGTTCTTGTGACATAACAAAAAAAATAAGCCTTTAATCAATAGAAGGACATCATCATGCACAGAAATCAGTTAACTTAATCAATATCTATCAAATATACAGATTACAAGTTGATCTTGCAAAGAAGTTATGCAAATTCCATAGTAGTGGGAAGCAATGATCCGAACCTTGATCTTCTCATGTAGATCTTATAACGTGCATAACAAGTTACAAGATGTGAGCTCTAACAATTTCAATCTAAGTACGCTTAAGTATTCATTTTGAGAGCGTCGACAACCATGTCTATTTCAGACCCACAAAGGATTTAGAAATGTAGCCCTCAACTCAATCAGTTCCTTTTTCAGATACAGACGGCTTGTAAATCCAACCTTGACATGGTTGAGGTTGAATTTAGCCATTGAAGGAACATGATATGTAACCTTGCCGTCATGTTCAATTCCATAAATGTAGAAAGGTGCGTCCTTGAAATTGAAATTAAGAATTTTTTTTGAACTGGTAGCTCCTATGGTATACATAGGTCGATGCTGAAGAACGAACTGTGAGTTTGGGCAATGATCATGCTTCTCTATCAGAGCTTTTTTCTCCTCAACTAGCTCTTCTGCCAATCTTGACTATAAGGAACCTGCTATTTGCACATATTGAAGCACTCACACTTGCGCAAATCCAAGTTGACCTGGTCGGTTCCATGGGACATCATGAGTATGTGAAATGATTTGGAAACTCATTCTCTTGTTGGCTTGAGAGTATAAGATGTGGACTGCAGAGTTTTAACATCTGATACTTGACTCAATTTTGATAAGATGCATAGAGAGAAAAATCGAGGAGGTTGATGTTGATACTGAGTATGTTGGAACTACAATGACACAGTGAGTCCCCACAAGAGTTGCATTTTAGGTGGTGCTTTGGCTACTGCAATGAAATGGACTGGGAATGAGAATGTAGTTGGGAAGGCAACGGAAATAAATTTGTAGAAACAACATTAGTAATAAAAAGCACCATCAAATTGAAAGACCCCAAAAATTACATTGGATAATGATTACAGAGTCTTTTGACTATATATCTAAATACAACAGCATAACTAACTCAACACACTCCCAATGATGCAATGACACACGACCACTCTTCACATTTGACACATGGCATAGCCTAAGCATTCTTTACACACTCAATCCCCTTTAAGCTTATGTTGGGAAAAACCTAGCATAAGATTGGAACAATGAATACTATACTGAGAACACATTCCTTTTGTGAAAATGTCTGCATACTGATCTGCAGAAGCTACAAGCTACAACAAAAGAGTGTATTTTTGAACTCTTTCACGCACAAAATGACAATCAATTTCAACGCTTGGCCTTAGAGTGCAATAAATGATTGGTTGCTGATGCCATGGCAGAAATGTTCTCACAGTGAAGTAAAGGAGCATCAAAGGTTTATATGTGTAAGTCCTTGAGTAGCTGCTGAATCCAGAAATGCAAATGACATTCATATTCACCAACCATAAATGGTGCCTTGCAAGCATAAGGACTGCAAAAGGATACAAGCAATCAAACCCTATTTGGCAGTAGGACAGATGCTTCATTGTTTTATATTTCTCAATCCAATTTCCACCAGGCACCAACTATATTGCAATCGATCATGAAATGAAGAGCAAAAAGAACAATGTTTTCATGTCACATGAAACTCTTCATAAGATGACCATTACTAACAAAAGCTACTTGATAGAGACATTGCACCACACCATGAGATACAAGACCAGGTATGAGAACTATAATTATCCAAATAAAACCGTTACTAACAGAAATTTGTTAAGATGGGTGGAATGCTTTTGTTTAATTCCTTGTCAAGAAATTCGTCTTCTTAGGACGTGGCATGCTACTTGGGCTGTGGGTTCTGTGGCGGCTTTAGCAGTTTACTGTTCATGCCTTTATTCATGGGCTTGGTTTTTCAGAGGTTTGGGTTATGGTGGAGGTGAGCAATTCATACAGAACGCTCATCCTTTTGCACCTGCATAAGGTTCTTCCTGTACAAACAAACAACAAAAACAAATAATTAGATTAAAAATAAGAAAATATAAAAATAAAAGAAACGATAACTATAACTGTAACTACCTCATCAGCTCGAACCTCCTCCACAGCTTGAACTTGCTTCATAGCTTGAACCTCCTTTGCAGATTGAGCCTCCACCTCAAACGCTCCTCATCAGCTCGAGCCTCCTCCTTAGAAGTTGATCGATATGCTCCCCAGTGAAAAAATGCAAAGCCCTATCACGATTATGACACCTCCAATCCTAAAAATTCAATGATGCACTTTGTTATCAATTGACTTTACAAATAACTTAATTAATGCCTATTAGAATTAAGTTTGCAGATTTTACCTTGGTTTTTTTATGCGATCATGGAATATCATAGCTGATAGCCCAATAACTAAAATTATGGATATCGGGGTAAATGATGACACAAATACAACATCCGTCTTCTTCGTCAAAGTGGTCCCCAAATACTGCACTAGACCAGCAGAAATGCCCTACAAGAGAAAGGTCAAAAAATTACAAACTGTATACTAACATAACTTACTTAGTATTATAGATGTTATTAGTTTACGAAACGCATCGCGAATACCCAGCAAAACGTGTTGAAGTCCCAACCCATAACCCACATGTAGGCTCATCCATGAGTGGTGGCCAGGGCAATAACAAGGCTGGGGATCATAGTTGAAAACCGTACTATGGTTGCAAGCCATAAAGCCTCGACATCATACTTCTCTATAGTGTTTTCCTGAAAAAACAAAGTTATAAGAAGAATTAAATACTTTCCACCGCTAGAACATGCTTAACAGCCATTGATAAACAAATAGACCAAAACCATTTTAAAAATTATAAATCAACTTTATGAACTAAAACTAGAACATTCTTATCATGAGTACATTGTGGCAAGCCGAACACAATACTGAAGCAACCACAAGACACAATGGCCAAGTCCAGTTCTCGTAAAGAACTTGATGAGCTGCAATGGTCGGGCCATTATATTTTCCAATCAAGAACGCCCCACCAAAAGTAATTATTAGACCCCCCAGTTTTGGTCGGTTGCTCTTCTTGCGAATAGAGATCGACTGTGTCATGTTACCATAGAAATAAATAAATAAGTTAGCTTCTAATACAGTGCATATTAATTTTAAAATGAGTTAGAATTAGTATAATTTGAACGAGGTTGTGGTGCACTTGAAGATTAATGAGATAAAATATGCCAATGCGGGGACAATCGATTGCAAGCAAATAGTAAACTGGACTGACAAGAATTTGGCACCAAAGGACAAGGAAGCCTGGGCTAAAGACCTGTTCACGAAAAGGAAAATAATTATACTATAATTCTTATACAAAACTAAATCCATGTTAAAAAAAAACTTAATATGTTTCTTCCCTGTGTTATTATTTACTTGAATACATGAAAACCTAATATGCGTATGAACAAGGAAGGTGTCAGTTTAGGAAATGGTGTCCTGCATGAAATTTAACATTGTGTTAAATAAACAAGCTAATTCACATTGACTTTAGAAAAGAGAATGTCTCAAATACTAACCTCAAAATGATTGTAGCAAGCAACAACATTAAAAAGGATATTTTATTTGTAAAGAAATTGAACACATCAAAGGTGATGCCCTTTAACCTTGTGCACACTACAGTTGTGCTCCTCGCTATTAGCGGGATTGACACACCAATGATCCATTGGGCGACTCTACCCCATGCGGATCTAAACAAAACAAATTCAAAAAAGTTAGATATATTAAGTGTTTGAACATAGCATTGAGGGTTTGATATAAGTGTGAACAAACCTAGTAGAAGCAATGGGCGGCTTTGATACGTCTTCTTCATCAGTACTTTGTTCATCATTGCCATCCTCACTGCTAATCTCGTCGTCCCCACCACAACTTGCACTAGCACTAGTTTGTTCATCGTCGCCATCATCACTTCTAATTTCGTCGTACCCACCACCGCTGCCACTAGCACTAATGCTACTCTCCCCACCATTCTCGCCACCCAACTCTCTTATAAAAGGACTATTCATCCTGTATGGAACTTGACAATGTTATTTCTTTAGATTATGTATACATACGGGATGAATAGTCATTTTACAAGAGAATTGGGTGGCGAGAGTGGTAGGGAGAGTAGCATCAGTGCTAGTGGTAGAGGTGGTGGGTACGACAAAATTAGAAATGATGATGGCGGCGATGAACAAACTAGTGCTAGTGCCAGTGGTGGTGGGGACGACGAGATTAGTAGTGAGGATGGCAACGATGAACAAAGTGCTAACGAAAAAGATGAACCAAAGCTGCCCACTGCTTCTACTAGGTTTGTTCACACTTATATCAAATCCTCAATGCTATGTTTAAACACTTAATATATTTAACTTTTTTGAATTTGTTTTGTTTAGATCCGCATGGGGTAGTCGCCCAATGGACCATTGGTGTGTCAATCCCGCTAATAGCGGGGAGCACAACTATAGTGTGCACAAGGTCAAAGGGCATCACCTTTGATGTGTTCAATTTCTTTACGAACATACTATCCTTTTTAATGCTATTGCTCGCTACAATCATTTTGAGGTTAGTATTTGAGACATTCTCTTTTCTGAATTCAATGTGAATTAGCTTGTTTATTTAACACAATGTTAAATTTCATGCAGGACACCATTTCCTAAACTGACACCTTGCTTGTTCATACGCATATTGGGTCTTCATGTATTCGAGTAAGTAATTACACGGGAGAAACATATTAAGTTATTTTTTTTTTTTAACACGGATTTAGTTTTGTATAAGAATTATAGTATAACTCTTTTCCTTTTCGTGAACAATGCTTTAGCCCAGACTTCCTTGTCCTTTGGTGCTAAATTCTTGCCAGTCCAATTTACTATTTGCTTGCAATCGGTTATCCCCGAATTGACATATTTTATATCATTAATCTTCAGGTGCGCTACAACCTTGTTCAAATTATACTAATTCCAACTCATTTTAATATTATTATGCATTGTATTAGAAGCTAACTTATTTATTTCTTTCTATGGTAATAAGACACAGTCGATCCTTATTCGCAAGAAGAGCGTCCAAACAAAACTGGGGGCTCTAATAATTACTTTTGGTGGGGCGTTCTTGATTGGAAAATATAATGGCCCAACCAATGCAGCTCATCAAGTTCTTTACAAGAACTGGACCTGGCCATTGTGTCTTGTGGTCACTTCAGTATTGTGCTCGGCTTGCTACAATGTACTCATGGTAAGAATGTTATAATTTTAGATCATAAAGTTGATTAATAATTTTTAAAATAGTTTTGATTTATTTGTTTATCAGGCCGAGTATGTTCTACTGGTGGAAAGTATATAATTCTTCTTATAACTTTTGTTTTTTTTAGGAAAACACAATGGAGAAGTACGACGTCGAGACTTTATGGCTTGCAACCATAGTAAGGTTTTCAGCTATGACCCCCAGCCTTGTTAATGCCCTAGCCACCACTCATGGACGAGCCTACAACTGGGTTATGGGTTTGGGACTTCAACACGTTTTGCTGGGTATTCACGGTGAGTTTTGTAAACTAATAACATCTATAACATTAAGTAAGTTATGTTAGTATACAATATGTATTTTTTTTTACCTTTATCTTTTAGAGCATTTGTGCTGGTCTAGTGCAATATTTGGGGACCACTTTGACGAAGAAGACGGATGTTGTATTTGTGTCGTCATTTACCCCGATATCCATGATTTTAGTTATTGGGCTATCAGCTATGATATTGCATGATCGCATAAAAAAATCGAGGTGAAATCTGCAAACTTAATTCTATTAGGCATTAATTGAGTTATTTATAAAGTTAATTGATAACAAAGTGCATCGTTGAATTTTCAGTATTGGGGGTGTCATAATGATTGTGATAGGGCTTTCCATTTTTCACTGGGGAGAATATCGATCAACCTCTAAGGAGGAGGCTCGAGTTGAGGAGGAGCGTTTGAGGTGGAGGCTCAATCTGCGGAGGAGGTTCAAGCTATGGAGGAGGTTCGAGTTGATGAGGTAGTTACAGTTATCGTTTCTTTTATTTTTATATTTTCTTATTTTTAATCTAATTATTTGTTTTTGTTGTTTGTTCATAAAGGAGGAACCTTATGCATGTGCAGAAGGAGGATCATTTTGTATGAATTGCTCACCTCCACCATAACACAAACATCTGAAAAACCAAGCCCATGAATAAAGGCATGACCAATAAACTGCTGAAGCCGCCACATAACCCATAGCCTAAGCAGCATGACACGTCCCAAGAAAACGAATTTCTTGACAAGAAATTAAAAGAAAAGCATTCCACCTGTCTTAACAAATTTCTGTTAGTAACGGTTTTATGTGGATAACTATAGTTCTCATACCTGGTTTTGCATCTCATGGTGTGGTGCAATGTTTCCGTAAAATAGCTTTTGTTAGTAATGGTCATGTTATGAAGAGTTTCATGTGACATGAAAACATTGTTCTTTGTGCTCTTCGTTTCATGATCGATTGCAACATAGTGCCCGGTGGAAATTGGATTGAAAACTATTAGACAGCGAAGCATCTGTCCTACTGCCAAATAGGGTTTGATTGCTTGTATCTTTATGCTTTCAAGTACCTAGCATTTGTGTTATGTTTTCCGTGTTCGTGTCATACCCGATATTTTAACGGTCGTGTCGTGTAACTGTTGACCCTAAAAACTACCAAGCCTACGTGGCGCGCAGGCCGAGTAATCTATAAGCTAACTACGTCCTTCGGTAAATGCGGGGCGTGCCAACTCTTCGGCCGAGGAGTAAAATTTATTGATGTTGCGTTGGGTGCGTGGCTGACTTCTGCGTCTTGCGATTGCGACCGAGGAATGAACACGTCTCCGCCTCTTGGGTTCTCGAACCTGAAGACAAGGCTACTATTCTTACGAAGTTCAATATCCAATTCGGCTTTCAATGTGTCGAATGTAGTAACTCGTAACACCTCACTTCGCCGAGAAGGCTGATGAGATGACCTCGACCAATAAGGATTTAGAAATCCTTCTCGATCGAGACTTGGATAGGTAATCAACCGTCCTCGCCGCAGTGCTGTTGATGCCAACTTAAGATATCACCGGTTGCTTTCACAGCGCTGTTGATGCCAACGGAAGATGTGTCAGCGAAAAGAGAAAATAAAAAATCTCAAAGTTGTTGAGAGGGTTTGCGCATGGCAGTTTTGTGTGTTGAATTGGAGGTCCTTTCACGTTGCACAGCGCCTCTGTATTTATAGGAACAAATGTTGTGTGGCGCAGCTTCACACTACTGCAAGATTTGATTTTAATTCAAACTCGTCAGCTAGAATCCCAGTCAAAGACTTCTCTAGATAAGCAACAACCTATTTTTTAGAGGCATCATTATCTCCTAGACTCGGCAATAAAGGAGGCACTGCCAAAAAACCACCTTGATAACGTTGTTTGCCTTCCACATGTATTGCGCTTTCCATAGCATGCCGACTGCCTACCAATTATATACATATATAGATACATACATATATATACATATATACATACATACATATATACATACGTACATATATATACATATATAGATACATACATATATATACATATATACATACATACATATATACATACGTACATATACATACATATATACATACGTACATATATATACATATATAGATACATACATATATATACATATATATATATACATACATACATATATATATATATATATATATACGTACATACATTTATATACATATATATACATATATACGTACATATATATGTACATACATATATACCTAGCTATGCTCACTCAATGGCCTTTATTGCACGGGCCAATGGTGTAAATTTGGGTCCAAACAGTAACACCCATTAAAATAAACGGGTAATATGACCCGACCCGTTATCCGTTAAGGAAAATATATTTTAAACCAATAAATAATCAAATGAAAAACGTAATACTAAATAAGTATATACATACCATATTTTCACATCCAAAACATAAAAATGCAATTTTCTTTTGAGTATATATTTACATATCCAAAATAAGAGCATAATAAAAAAAAACATTAGAACATTACAAAATATCAAATGTTCAAAAGATTTGCAAAATTAAGGACATTGGAACCTTGCACATTTTCCTCAATCACCATGGGAAACAGTATTGGAACTTTGCCTTTATACTGTCTTCAAAGCAATCATCACAATTAGACCATTTTTAATGCACAAGATCCCGAATACCCCATCGAAAAAAAAGATCCTAAAACTTCTTATCCATCTCAAAGCAATTTCAAAACGTATCCTCCAAAGCAATAATCTCAACTGACGCCAAAACACCGAGCCCCACCTGAGCTCGTATTTGACATTTATCCAATAATTGACATCAGATATTACAAAGAGGCTGAATGCTCTTCAACCCTTACAAGACAGTCCAGTGCACATAGGGTAATTTTTCATACTTGTGATCACTCTAGTTATTTTTTATCAAGCATATAATGTGATGCATATTGAGTCACATAAGAGTTCGATATTACTGATTGCATTTTCGATACGTAAAACAAATTAGTACAAATATGATTATACTCACTTGTCTTCATCAAACCCAAAACTGTATCTTTCAAACAAACCCATCTAATTACACTCACATGCAGGTCCCTAAACACTAAATTTACCAAAAACTACACACATTCAAAATTTCAAACTTGACATAACTAAATATTACCCTATGGAGGTCATTTATTTAATTTATATTTTATAAATCACATGATGTAGATTAATTGTTAAAAAAACCATTCAGTACTATGGTGTGGTGATATTCTTCTTCACTTAGAAGTGAGAGGTCTTAAGTTCGAATCTTGTGGATGGAGAATTTGATACAAAATTAGTTTGCCCATTATATGACTTAGCCGAATAGGAAATCAATGTATTAAAAAAAACAAAACAAAACAATCAAATGCAACATCACGTGTGGTACGTAAAATATAATTTACATAGATAATATTTCTAGGATCCCCCCAATAAGAAATCGTGCTTTCTCAAAAACGTAAAAAAAAAAAAGGATAATACTTGTAAAAAATAAAATAAAATTGTCATGTTCCATAAACAGATATTGTCATGGAATATTTAAAGGGTGCGGGCCAAACAAACCTTGTATTCGAGCAATGTTGAGGATTACGCCGTTCGCCTTGCTCATTGACTTGTTATTGCTGTTGTTATGCAGCGGTACTTTGGAGAGACATGTGGTTATAATTAATAATTTAGGTCCAGAGATCGGTTTAACGACTAGCTGCAAATCCAAAGACGATGACCTTGGCCAGCACTACATAATGTTTGAAGGCTCGTTTTCATGGAAGTTCAAAAGTAATTCGCTCAAAACATTGTTCTTTTGCAACATGTGGTGGGAAAATGTCAGCGGAAGCTTTGAGGTATACAATGCTGACATAGATGACAGGCGGTGTGCAACTTCTTGGTGGAGCATTGAACAAGAAGCAGCTTTTACATATGATGAATACAAATGGAGTATGGGATATTTGGTATGAGTGGCAGAAATGAGAGAATTTAATTATATTATTATTTTTTTTTAGTCCAACAATATCGTTAATAAATTGAATAAATAAACTTTTTTGTAATGAAAAATCTGCATGTAATTCCCAAATGATGAATATATAAATAAGGGGTTTTTGAATATTAGTACTTGAAAAAGATTAAAATTAAAAAAAAAAAACATGGTGCTAGATTACATATTTAATTTAATCCCTTGAAGTGTACTTTTATCAAAATTTATATTCAATTTTTGTTATTTAATGTGTATTTTTATTTAATCTCTCCACATTAAAATTTAATTTTATTAATATGCACACATTTAGTTCTTTAATTATAAATGAGAAAATATTAAAAGAAATTTGTGATACAAAAATATATAAATACGTAAGTGTACATAAATGACTGTGCCAAAATATATAAAATTGACTTTTTTGTACTGAAATATTTGTACCGACATGATTGTACCGAAATGTATTATATTGAATTAATGTACCTAAATGTCAATACCAAAATGTACGTACCGAAATGTATGTACCAAAATATAGTATATTGAATTAATGTACCTAAAAGTCAATACTCAAATGTGTGTACCAAAATGTACGTACCGAAATGCATTATATTGAATTAATGTACCCATATGTTTGTATTGATGGATATACCGAAATATTCAAATTATATTAATGTACCTAAATGAAGAACATACAAAATTGTTATCGGAATTATTATAAAAAAATTAGTTGCCTAAATGTAGACATTAAAATATATTATGATGAATGAAATAAAAATTAAATTTATATATAATTAATACATAAAAATAAAAATAAAAAGATAAATAAAACATCAAAATATAACTAATAAATGAGATGATTAAATGTACTAGGGACTAAAATTGAATTTTAATCTTACACAAGGTCACATCTCGGCCCGGGCCCCACCACATCTCGGGCTTGACTCTGCCATAACACGATATAGTCCGTTTTGGGCCCTAACCACGCCCTCACGGTTTTGTTTTTGGGAATTCACACAAGAACTTCCCAGTGAGTCACCCATCATAGGATTGCTCTCGCGCGAACTCGCTTAACTTTGGAGTTCCGATGGAACCCGAAGCTAGTGAGTTCCCGAATGGCCTCGTGCTAGGTAGAGATGGGAATATACATATAAAGCTTACATGATCCTCATCGTTGGGTGATGTGGGATCTTACAATCAACCCCCCTTATGGGCCAAACGTCCTCGTCGGCACATTTCCGGTCAGGAATTGACTATGATACCAAATTGTCACATCCCGGCCCGGGCCTTCACCACATCCCGGGCTTGACTCCGCCATAGCATGATATTATCTGTTTTGGGCCCCGACCACGCTCTCACAATTTTGTTTATGGGAACTCACACGAGGACTTCCTGGTGGGTCATCCATTATGGGATTGCTCTCGTGCAAACTCGCTTAACTTCGGAGTTCCGATGGAACCCGAAGTCAGTGAACTCCCAAAATGCCTTGTGCTAGGTAGAGATGAGAATATACATATAAGGCTTACATGATCCTCACCCCTGGGCGATGTTGGACCTTACAAAAGGTTATAGTCTAAAACTCATCTTTTTTAAGGATTAAAATGAAGTTTTCTATATAAATAAATAAACCTTTTATATGCATGAAATTCTAACCATCTCTAATTTTATATCTTCATTAATTTTATTCTGACCAATTACACCAAAAATAGTAAGATCATTTCTTTTAGCACACCATCATCCAAGTTCACCTCACCATTTAAATTAAGGGAGTTTTAACGAAACACTTTTGATATTGTTTATTTTTAACGAAAAACCACATTTTTACCTTTCTTTGGTACTATTCATCACACATTTATTTGTCATTTTTATTAAAACTAAAGTCTTTTTAGACTTTTCAGAGTTTTCGTTAGTTTTCCTTTAAATTAAATTTTTATTATTAACTGTGTGAAAAGACAAAAGAAGGCATATTACTTCATCCTTAATAATTAATATTGCCACTTAATACTACGGTCTAGTGAAATTCCTCTTTCCTTATAAGTGAGTGGTCTTAACATTATTGCTAGTCCATTGTAAGGCTTAGCCCACTCTCCAGCTTTTAGCGTAGATAATATCGTTTGTTCAATAATAATAATAATTGATATTATAATTTTATGTCTGCCACACAAATCATAGTATTTTCTTATAATAAAAAGAAAATATCGTTTAGAGGGATAATATTCCATTCGAAGTAAGGTGACACAAGATTCTGTATTGCACCATTTCAACTCTTCTCATCCAAAGCTTTTCGAGAAAAGGTCCCATCCGAATAAAATCATAGTTCATACTTTTCTTCACACCCTTCAATTCACATGTTCATCCCTGATCCATCCCTTGAACATTGCTAACATCCATTTTTTGGGTTTCTTTCCTTGTAATCAGAAAGTATTTGAAATTTACTGATCAACTTTCAATAAGGTATTGAATCCGGTCCCTGTCATTCATTAGTCCAAGTTTTTTGGACTAGTCCTCTGACCCTAAAATCAAGCAAGGGCGTGGTCGATGACTCGTGGGTCGACCCCTTTTCTGATCCAGCTCTGGCTGCGATTCGGGTTTTGATTTTGAAAATCTTTTTTTTTTTTTTTTTCTGAAAATCTGGGGAAAGATTTCTATTTCTAGTAAGTTTTGGTCAAAAAGACCAAAATTCCCTCCAACTTAAACACTTCTAACTTCTTCGTTCAAACTCAGAATTGGACATCATTTTCGTCTATGCACTCATAAGTTCGAGCTCTATCCACCTATTTTAAATCCACCTTCAAACACCGAAGTGAAATGTAAAATGACCTTTAAACCACTTTTCTCAAAACTGTAAAATAAATAAATAATAAATTTCGAAACGGATTATTACAACATAGGTCAAACCAAGCTCTTTGTTGCAAGCAATGAAGAAGCCCCAATGGTGTCTTGCCATGCACTAAGAGACTGCCCCCTAAAGGCTGATGAAACATGGACACTAGAACCCTTGCCACCCGGGAAGAAACTCGTCGGTTGCAAATGAGAAAATCAAGCACAACCTGGACGGCACCGTCGACCGTTAGAAGGCTGGTTTGATAGCAAAGGGCTACAATCAAAATTGAAGACCTTGATTACAAAGAAACTCCTCGTCGCCAAGCTTGTCACCATCTGTCTTATGCTTGTTGTTGCCGCTGGCCAAAATTGGCACCTCAATGAATTCGACATCAACTAACACACCCCGACCCGATTAGTTTTGCAGCTAAAGGTGAAAATGTGCTAGTCGATACTAAATTGACAATAAAATCCCACCGTAAAGGTGATGCAACATTATCAATCCAATGTCGAAGCCATTAGTAAGGAATTTATGATGTTTATTATTTTGATCCGAAGGATTCTTTTATTAAATTACTTAAGCTATCCAGCAAGTTCCCTGCATAACCCCTCCACTTGGGGACACACTTAGACGTACATTTTAATTTATGTCACATCAATTCACAGCATAAGGCTACACTAGTAGAAAAAACAGCTTGCATGACGAACTACATTTCGTCACACAAGAGGTACTTGCGCGACGAAAAAAAATAAATTCGTCGCGCAAAATAAAAACTTGCAATAGTACTTAACGCGACGAAAAATTGTTGTCGTTGCGCAAAGTTAGCAAGAAAACACGGGATAGTTTTTTTTTGTGCAAAAACCTTGCACAACAAAAATGGAACATTTGCACGACAAAGGATTCATCACGCAAGTTGTTGTCAAATTTCAATTAGACCATTTAGGGTAGGTGAATCAGAGGAATCCATTGCAGTTACTACAGATGTTTGCGCGACAAAGCCTTTGTCACGCAAAGGCCCTAACGTTCCTATAAATATGTGCTTCTACTCTACTTATTCTTCACATTTTTGTTCTCCTTATTCTTCACAATTCTGTTTGTGCTTGGATGGAGGATAAAAACAAGGATCAGAGCATGCCCGCCGCAACCCGAATGATCCATGACAGCTTTTTGAGTTCGCCCATGCGATTGTTGTAGCCATGGGGAATAATTGTCCTATTGTTGAGTGGAGTTATTGGAAAAATGTGCCAGGGAATAAGAAGAAGGCGGTGATGGATGAATTATTAGTAAGTATACTATTGATGGATCAATAATTAATTTTGTGAAATTTTTTGTTATATGTAAGAATTAATTATTTGCATATATGTGTAACAGTGTAAGTATACTCTTGATAATGCTACGAACGAACATTTGATGAAGTTGATGGAAGATACGTTGGAGGGAGATTACAATCGGTGGTGTTATAATGTCTTGTAGAATGGATCAGGGCCATCGAAATAGTAGTTTTAAATTTATGTTTTTTAGGACAATATTTAAATTGAAGGTTTTTTTTTTTATAAGTTATGTATTTGGACTTAATTAAACTTTAATTCCTGTTTGGTTTTTAAAATAAATGAATGGATGAAGGTATTAATTATTTTTAGAGTAAATATTTAAGTAATTAATTATTTTTAGAATAAATATTTAACTGAATATTTTTTTGTAATTATAAAGTTTACGTAAATGTATATATGTATGTTTACGTAAACTTTATAATTACAATCAATAACGTTCATCACGCAAAAGATTGAGTGACGAAACAGCCGTCGAGCAAGACCACTTAGCGCGATAAAGAGCACTGTCGTTGCGCAAGAAAACGGTCAGATAACGATTCATTTACTGTGCAGTTATGATACGTTTGAGCGACGAAATTTGGGCTTTGTGCGACTAACAAGTTCATCGCGCAAAGTGTTCCTATTCCTATATAAACAGAGTTTCAGAAACCTAAATTTCAAAAAAAATTTGTTTCAAAAGCAATGGCTGATTCTGGTGAAGGTTCTGGCAAAAAGAAACTTGTAGTATAATTAGAGAGGTATCGACGAAAGCAAGTGTCGTACTTTGAGGACAAAAGAAGCGTGGCTGAGGCGTATGCCGAACTTATTTATGATATTGGCGGTTTGGTGCGAAGGGAATGTTATGCTGAGTTTGAGTCTTGGAAAAGGTGCCTGAGGAGTTGAAGAAGTCCATGTTGGAGGAGTTTTCGGTAAGTTTGTATTAAATAATGTATAATTGTTTTTGTTAAAAAGTAGTATTTTTAAAATTACTAATTTATTGGTATTGGCAATAATGTAGGTTCATTGGGATGTTGACGAAACTAATGACAAGCAACGGAAGTATCTGGATGAGCTTTACAAGAAGCGTTTCCAGCAGTGGAAGTTTGATGTGCTGCAGGATGCAGAGTGAGATGCTACTGCCCTAGCGGAGGAGGGTTGAAGGAATTGTAATAATTTTTTTTTTGAAAAAAGATTTTGTGGACTTTATATTTATTTTAATTAATAATTTATGTTATGTGGATGAGTATTAATATTTACATTAATTTGTATTTGTATTTGGGATAGTAAATTAGTTTAGTTAATTAATTTAATGTTTAATTAGGTTTGTGTAACATCCCACATCGTCCAGGGGAGTGGATCTTCTAAGCCTTATATGTATATTCTTATCTCTATCAAGCATGAGGCCTTGTGGAAACTCACTGGCTTTGGGTTCCATCGGAATTCTGAAGTTAAGCGAGTTCGCGCGAGAGCAATCCCATGATGGGTGACCCACTAGGAAGTTCTCGTGTGAGTTCCCAGAAACAAAACTGTGAGGGCATGGTCGGGGCTCAAAGCGGACAATATTGTTCTACGGTGGAGTTGAGCTCGGGATGTGGTGGGGGCCCGGGCTGAGATGTGTCAGTTTGAGTTTTTCATTTAGATTAATTTTTTTTTCTTCATAAAACGCAAAAACATAAAAAAAATAAATAAAATATGCATTGCGCGACAAATGCTTTGTTTGTCATGCAAAGGTAATTTGTGCGACGAATGAACTTGTAGTCGTGCAAAGTACATTTGTGACGAAGACCATGTTCGTTGAGCAAAGTCATTCGTCCAAACAGTGAACTTTCTAATCTAGATTCAGTTGTGCAGAGACAAACTGCAGATTTGGCCTCTGCACTCATCCCTTTAGGTTTTCTTCCATCTGGGATCCGTCATTTCCATTTTCTCTTAATTTCATCATCTAATACTCCCTCATCTTCTTCTCTAGGTTGATTGAGTGCGTTCAGACTATGTGTCAAGGAGTTGAAGATCTTGATATAGCCCGAATTGAAGATCTAGATAAAATTCAGAAGGGGAAGAAAGTTGTTGCTCGAGCATACAATAAAAAGGTGAAGTTGAAAAACTTCAAAGAATGGGAGTTAGTATGGAAGGCAATTCTCCATGTGGGAGCTCAAGTAAAGGGCTTTGGGAAGTGGAGCCCGAATTGAGAAGGTCATTTCATTATTCACCAAACCTTGGACAAAGGAGGATATTATTTGGCAGATTTGGAAGGAAGTTTACAGAGGCATTCGATTAATGCCAAGTTTTTTAAGAAGTATCACCCAACCTTGTGGGATGTCAGGGATTGCTACATTGAAGAAGTGTAAACGTTTATTCTCTTGACCTCTTCAGGCTTCTGATGAAGCTGATTGACAGAAGATCTTGCTAAGTGGTTACTAACGGCCACTGTCACTTTCATGTATAAGCTCGACGTTCGAATCAGTGAAGAGCCTTCTTCCACAAGTTCTACCAAGGTCTTTGGCATTATCGTGGTGGTTGATCCTGAAGCATACACCTATGAGGATGAATTGATCAATGAAGCAGAAGTTATGGGGAAGTCTGGGCTTATGGATATTAATATGAGGAAGTTTAGCTTTGCATCCACATGTAAGATCTGCAGGTGTAATTAACGATGCTCGGCTACCCCACAAAGCCATAAAAGTCCTGAAATTGAAGTTGGATGCAGTACGTCTCTTTAAGGATAATGAAGAAGCCAGTGATTGAGGAATCCATGCAAATCCCAAGAAGTGCATTCCTCCCTCCTTGGGGAAGAGCCCAGTATACAGGCTCGCCTGAGGGCGATGAAGGCCATTAAGAAGACTGCGCATGATGGAAATCCCTTTACCAATCTCGTAGGGAGATTGAATCCATGCAACCGTGGGTACCATTGGATAATCTCGAGGAAAAACTGGGATGAAATTTGGAACCAAGAAGGAAGAGTTGAAGAACAAGAGGGATTTCAAAAAATTTGAACTCTAGGATTTCTGAGGGGTTTTGGAAATTAAAAGGGGTCGATTGGTTAAGGGTGCTTTACTAAAGAGATTAGAGGGGATTATATAATAGGTGGATATTTAATGGTAGAGTTCGTGGGTTAGTGCAAAGGTCCTTGTTAACCGACGATTGCTTTAAAATAGTGCGAGTCCCGAGTAAAGGCGTGGGCGGCGTAGTATCAATTCTCTCGTAAAAACTTGTTTACCATCCATCCCTTTTAAACACACACCTCTAGAATCACAAAGAGAAGAGATTGCAACACGTTTGACCTTGCCCGACAAGGTGAAATCTTGTCCGACTCTCTTTGTTTCATCTTTCAATTAGTAGATCTAGTATTATGATGTACTCCCTAGTATATATTCAAGTTATTTCCAGTCATCCATTGATCACAAGTTCCATTGATCCTCAGATCTGGTTTACTTAGTAGTTTTACTATCATAAAAACCAAAATAAGGATCAAACTAATGACTTAGTTAGATATGGATTTCCACCCTTTAAAGCATACAAGATAATGAACTAAAAGTCCTTGATCTCAATGCACAGAAAAGAACTTAATGTAGACTTAACTCATCTACGAGAATCCTTTGATAACAAACAGTCTGAATAACTTGGGGCGCAGGTAATCGACTTAAACACATTTATTCTACATCTGCCATATTGAGATGGCATTGGCACACCTAAGCACTTAGTTAGTTTTGTTTGCGAGCCTCAAGGCCTACACCTGAAGCCCCACAAAGGCACGTTTCAAAACTAAATTTGTCCTCCTCTTGCAGCCTCTCAACAAGTAGTAGCCCAACAACCAACCAAAGTGCCAGCTCCTTGGGGAGCTGTGTGCTCGAGCCAGGGATCCTCCTTAGTTAAATTCCTGTCCGAACAGATTGCTATAGACCAGCTTCACATTCCTCTCACCTTGTTCTAATGGACTTTTTTAAGACTTATATTGTTTTGGAATGAATCTCTAATTTGTCCTATTGATATTCAGTGAACATTGTGCCTAGTTGGTCCTGTGTCTTCCTGTTCTATTCATGTCATTATTAGTATTATACATCACGGTGTCGTAACAGCTTAAGATTGTTGGAAAGTTTTTTGTGTTGCTCTTGCTTGTTCTTATATGCGGACTTATTTAATCTACAAAATTCAGAATTTGATTCAACATGGTGCATCTGGCTGATCAAATGTTGTATGTTTACAAGCTGCAAATATGGATGCATGCTGATAAGAACAAAACTGGTTTTCTTGGTCGGCCAGAATTTTATAATGCTCCCAGACTTGTGACTGTTGCACAGAGTAAGAGGCTAAAACGAGGACATGATGGTGTATGATAGGATTTTTACCGTCTACGCAAATAGGGTTAAAATCACACAAAATACTTGCAAGGGTTCAAGGTTATTGTAGTATAGATGCTCATGCAAGGTCGTTCTCCTCAAGGACTATTTGGATAATTTATGTAAAAACAATTCTTAATTAACTACTTAAAATTAAAAATTAATAAAAGAGATTTTGAAATTAGGTAATATTAAAAACGAATTTTAAATAAAACTAATAGTAAATTCACCCAAAATTAATATGATAAAAGAAAAGAGTTTTAAACACCAATTTATAAAAGCACTAGGGTTTCACCATCACCTAGCAATCCTATGAATTTTTACCAATTACTTATGATCTACACATGCCCACTTTGGAGGTTAGGTTTTCCTAATTTATATTCTATTTGGAACCTCCAACATAGAACGTATATCTAACATGCAATCTGTCCGGACGTTCGGATCAACTATGAACATGAGAGACTCATTACGCTTTGTGAAAATCCTTTGAAAAATCATGCAACCCTTAAGACGTCGTGTTCATCTTAAGTGAAAGTACAATTATTAATCACAAGAAGCCAACATCAATTTTAAGGAATATTCTGACCAAAATTGCATCAAATTACTTTTCTAAATATCCTAATGGTGATCAAGCATTAAGACAATTAGATAATTTAAAACGGTGATCAATAATTCAAAGTATTCTTGCTAAGGCTCAAGACTTCGCCCCTAGCAAACCAAATTAGTTATGCTTATTCATAATTGAAATCATAGGGAATATTATTAGAAGAAAAGGAATGAAAACATCTTGAAGTAGAAAATCTGAAAGCCTTTGAAAACCCTAGCAATTCCTCTATCTCCAAAGTTGAATAAAAGAAAGCGTCGAGAAAAATTGTGAACGGCAAAGCAATATATGCTTCTATGCCATCGCACAAACCCTAAAATGTAGTCTTTTGTTCCAACTAGGAAATTAAATAATAATAAAATAATTTTGTTCCAACTAGGAAACTAAATAATAATAAAATAACTTAGAAAATAGAGTCCTAATTAAGCTAGGAGAATCTGCTAAGCTACTGTCAAGCCACGTTTTATCCTTCAAAAACCTCTAAATCTGGCCCATAATAGCTTGTTTTGAAGATCAAGACGTGCTGAATACATCTCCAAAAGACCACGAACCCAACAGAGCTTATCATGGGCTCCAAAAACGCAATTCAATCCCAAAACGTCATTATTCCAGCACCGCGTATTGCTCCTTTATTATATCACCAGAAAATCACCGTTTAGTGGAAAAATCCGATATTTTGATACGATCAAGTTAAGCAACTCATGAACGTCCTCCAATTGGAATTACTCCAAAATTTGTCTATTTGATTATATTTTGCTCCAGAGAAAGTTGAAAGTTCTATATTAAAAATACAATTCAAAGTATCAAAATTCTTCCAAAATATTAACCAAGACATACTAAGAATAGGGTTAACTATATAATATACTCATCAATGTACCTCAATTGGCTCTTCTCTGAACGCTACAAGCAGTGGAAGAGTGCTCTGCACCACTATTTCAAGATATTTGATGATTCACAGGTCGCTCTCAAGGAGGGTTCCGAACGAGCTTGAAGACCGACAAGATAGTTGGGTCTGGCTCTGCAGTCATTTCAAGGAGTCGAGCTATGTGGTGCATATTTAATTAGGACTTCTTTCATTTTACTTTTTGAAATTTTTACTAATGTTTATTATGAATTTTTTTTAATGTTCTTTAAATATTACAACTAATATGTTTATTTTATGGATAATAGAAGAAGGCGAACAAGATCAACTGGGAGAAGAAGACTCTTCTCCACCATTCGGGTTCGAGGCCCTTCTCGTATAGGATGAAAGCTCGACAGAAGGTATATATTGCAACTTTCATTTCCATTTTTAAAATGTCGTTAATAATATTTTTTTTTTCATACTAACATTTTCCTTATCTTTTTTCTATTTCAGGCGAGTTCAAAATTCCCAGAGATCAACGTCTTTGCTGACATTTATGTTCGGCCTAGGGATGAGTTGACCAACTCCCTTCATGTAAGTAATTTCTTATGCATTAAAGATTTATACTAATTATTTCAAATTGTTTTCTATTAATAATCCATGTTTTTTTTCACAGGCGACTATTGTGGAAAAGGGTCAGTCGGTGCTTCAGAAGTCCGCCTCCCAGCTTCCCCCTGACACACCGATCGAGTCTGTAGATCTCCCTCAAGATGCGGGGTTTCACATCCTCACAGAGACATTGGACCAGACTTTCGATTAGAGACTAGGGACATATTGTCGGGGGATTGGGAATGCCAAGCGGCGGGAGAGTGGAGCATTTTCATCGTTGCAGTCGAAGGACCAGGTTACGACTTTGACGCAAGAAGTCACTAGCCTGAGGAGTGAGCTTGTATCGCACAAGTCTCAAATGTCATTGCTTGTGCAAGCCCTCAGTTCCTCCTGGATTCGTCTCCCTGGTTTTTTGCACCATCACCATCAGAGCCCTTCAAGCCCAAGCATACACAGTAATCAGGCCCGTCGACCTCTGACCCCGTCCCCAACCCCACCCCCTTCCAACAACAAGATTACCAACCACCTCCGAACGACTTGCCCATAGATTATTCTTTTTTTTTTTGTAGTTTTTGTTCCCGCTTTCTTTTTAAACTTTGTATTTGTACGTACATTTTTATTTATATTATAAATAATTTTTTATTCATTAATTTGTTTTTTTTGTCAATTGTATTAAATATATATTTTAATAATATTCCTTTTATACTATTTATTATTTTTTTTACTACAAATTACACTTGCGCGATGCCGCCTAGTCGTCGTTGAAAACCACGCGCTTCTTTTTTGTTTCGTTGTGCAAAACCATGTGCGTCTTAGGTTTTTCGTTGCGCAAATATTTTACAAACGAATTGTAGACGTCCCCATAATTTTCTCGTCACAAAGCAAACTTGTACCCTTTTATATTGTGCAACGAAAGCCTTTGTTCGTATACCTTTCGCGTGACGAGTACTAAAGCATCGCGCAGTACGCAAAGAATGTCTACTTCGCTGTCGCGCAAGGTCTTTTTTCACGACCTTTACGCGACAATTTATTTGTCGCCATAGGTTTTGTGCGACCTCAAGATGCTTTGCCCGACAAAGTGTCCCTCGTTGCGCAAAGTGTTTAATTTAGTAGTGCTAGTGCCACATCAGTAAATCACAGGCTTCGCCTTTGACTGAGGATGTGAAGGCATTTTGTATCTCCTTCCTTTTGTATTATAGCTTATTATCATTGCCAGTACCGAGTTTTTGCTCTCATAGCTTCCCTTACAAGTAGCGGTTCCTAGTTCCCTAATTTAGTCGTGTTTAGAGAGAAAAAAAAACAAAAAACAAAAAACAAAAAAAACAAAAAAACAAAAAAAAACCAAGAACATTGGTACTCAAACTGGCGGCTGGAATTTTTCTGTGATGTCTATATTTGAATCTTTCTTCAGGAAACCAGAAATTGGCAGCCATTGGAATACGAGTCAACCAGTGGATAACATAACATGGCGTAGCAGTGAATGTGAACACAGACTTGGCCCCTTTTCGTTGGATCGTACCTTGTGGGTACAAGGCTATCAGTTTGGAAGCGTTGAAGGCTTGCTTCAGGAATTTCAGACATCTGCAGAGTGTAGAAGAGTATATCTACCTGATCCCGATGATGGGGAGCTACCTGATGCTGCATGTAGATCTTTGATCAATGAGTTTTCCGAAGTTTTTCAGGCTGGATTCATTATGAAACCATGTCAAGGTTGGATTTACAAGCCGTCTGAATCTGAAGGGCTACATTTCTAAATCCTTTGTTGATCTGAAATAGACATGGCTGTCTACGCTCTCAGAATGAATACTTAAGCCTACTTAGATTGAAATTGTTAGAGTTCTCAACTTGTAACTTGTTATGCACGTTATAAGATCTACATGAGAAGATTAGGTTAGGTTCGGATCCTTGCTTCCCACCACCTTGGAATTTGCATAACTTCTTTGCAAGATCAACTTGTAATTTGTATATTTGATAGATTTTGATTAAATTGACTGACTTCTGTGCATGATGATGCCTTTCTATTGATCAAAGTCTTATTTTTTGTTATCTCTTCTGAAACTCGAACCTGATCTCACTATCTTCCTTAAAACTTAAATATCCCCAGTTTGCAACTAGAAACTCAATCGCTTCATTTTGGCAAGATTTTGTCAATTTCGTTACATATATGTTACGTTTGCTTATGTTGCATAAGTGGAGCTCACTTCTTGTTGAAGTGGCACAAGCATAATGCTAACTTATGATACCACCCAATAAAATAAGCTCAAGATAGTGGGGGAGAAGAGAAGACGGGGATGAGAAAGGAAGAAGGGGTTCATCGAAAAGGATGGGGTCTAAATCTTGAAACGAACATGATTACATATCTTGTTAACCTGTAGCCTGGAAAGCTTTGGTAATTATTTTCATATCTTCTTTATTCTGTTCAGAATTATCTTTGTAATATATTTGTAATGTTTAATTTCCTGATTATCAAATCCTGCCAAAGGTGGATCAATGTTGTACTTGTATTACTACTCATCTTGTTTTTGTCTACTTATTAGCCTTTATTCTATTCAAACTTATCTCTACTAATTAATAAAACACTCATTGTCAACCAAAATTCTATGAAACTATTAGTTTAACCCTCTAATTAAAACAGAACATGAATAAGAAATATAGGGCAGAAATGTAATTTCATACAACCAAATTTTGCTGTTTTTTTTTTCAAAACCTCACTTACATGTAATTCTAATATATCTCACTCCCACATTCTCTATCACTCTCTCCCTCTCTCCTTCTATTTCAAAAACAAATAAAAAAATTTCTCACACACTTTGTGTGTGCCCATATGCTAGTTAATATTAAAACAAGAATGAGAGTAGGAGGACAACAAACAAATCAGGAGCGCAAAAATCAGTTCCTTGCTTTTAAACCGTATTGTGTCAATGTTAAATTAGACTATTCCAATACCAAAAAAATAAAAATAAAATAAAACTTCCACATATCAAGGTGCAGTAAGTGCCTAGTTTTGTTTCCTTTCCATGCATGTGGATGTGGTTACCATTCACCAATTGTCATATAATTTCAGCATTGTCTCGTTATCATTTTTAGAGGAAAAACACATGCAATTTTGACCTAAAAGTGAGCGAATCATGTATGCTGAAGAATTTCAAGACAAAAATATCCACTCAAATTCACCTCGAATTCAATTTTGGTACTCCTTGTTAGATATTTAAAAAAAAAATACAACAACTTCAGATCTCTTGAGGTGGGTCAAACTTGAAGTATTCCCCGTCGAATTTTTCTACAAAATCTGAAAGTAGATCGAATTTGAGATCTCTTCTCTTTAGAAACATCCGTTGTGAGATCAAAAGCAAGCTAATTGATGAACCCTATAGTTGTGGCTTGTTTATTTTTTTTCAAGTAATAGAAAACTTCATTTTAATCCTTAAACAAGATGAGTTTTAGACTATAACCTTGTGTAAGATTAAAATCTAATTTTAGTCCCTAGTACATTTAATCATCTTATTTATTAGTTATATTTTGATGTTTTATTTATCTTTTTATTCCTATTTTAATGTATTAATTACATTTAAATTTAATTTTCATTTCATTTATCATAATATTTTAATGTCTACATTTAGGCAACTAATTTTTTTATTTTTAGAATGTATAGTCCGATAACAATTTTGTATGTTCTTCATTTAGGTACATTAATATATTTGAATATTTCGGTATATCTATCGATACAAACATATAGGTACATTAAACATATACATGCATTTTGGTACACACATTTGAGTTTTTTTTTTTTTTTTTGAGTGCAACGATATATTTTACACTAAGGCGAGGGGGGTTTGTGTCACAGCCTGTTCCGGGAATATATAACGTGGACGTGAAATGACGATGCTGCCCTTGATGTTACTAAGGTGGGTGTGTGATATATACTATATTCATAATGTTTATTTTCCTAAGTTTGGAAAATTTTATTAATTTAATGGTTGTTATTTGTGTGGTTAAGGTTTAGGGTGGACCACACACACACTCTCATTCTCCCTCACTCCTCCGTGTCTCTCTCTCTCTCTCCCCCTCACGGTTCTCTCTCACTCTCTCCCTCTCGAATTGTACGGCCACACCTAAGAACCCTCTAAACATCACGAATCGAGGCTAATGAGGTATGGTTCTTCATCCTTTCGTCGTCCTCAGTTGAATGGTGCTAATTTTAGGTAGTGAAACCTTCGAAATCACGTGAAACCCGAACCCTCATTTTATGTCACTATTCATGCAAACGTGATATGTTGCATTTCAAGGAATTCTAAGCTTATAGTGAGCTTAGTGAGGTCCCAAGGAAGCTCGGAGTGCTTCGTTTGAAGGTTTTGGACGTCGGGATCACTAGGTTCGACTTTGGCCGGTTTTTCTTGGAATTTTTCCGGTGAGATTTAGTTGTTTTTAGAGCCTTAAAAGTAGTATATTGTGAAACTACATGCTTAGGGCTTCATTTTGATATAAAATACGAAGAAAACGGTTGAGAAACGAAGGAGAACAAGCGGTTACAAAACTTGCCTAGATTCCGGCCGCCGGAAAAACCAGTCCGGCGAGCCAAGGTAGGAGACGCGCGTGGGGGCGCATGAACCCGTGTCCTCCCCGGCGCGTGGGGACACGTGCCACGTCATAAAATTTTTCTAAAAATTTCTCGACGTCCGTGATGTCGAGTAGGTCGATGTGGTATATTCATATACCCAAATTGAGCACCGTATGAGAAGTTATTTCAAATTATTGGTTATGTGTTTTAATTAACGTTTCTATAGTTGTTTCGCATATAGGTGACACCTATCCTGAGGACGAGCGCATCCAGGGACGTCACGGGGGTTACGACCCATCGACTTTCCAGTGAGTGGGCATTTTTTGTTTTTCGTATTACCTATATACTATTGGTTTTCCCAGAAAATGAAATTATATGAAAATATGTTTTAAAATGCCATGCATGCATATTATGAGATTTTTGAATTGATAATTGATGCATATATATATGAATTGACGTTGTGGACGCACATGTGAGTTTTACGTTATTCATACGATTTATTTTATGTGAATTGCATTGAAAGCTCATAACCTGCACCCTTGGTGTTAATGCTTATATTATTCACCGCACCACACGCTCGCCTTGGATCCAAGTATGTGAATGTCGTATAGACCATGTGAGGGTTTCGACATGCTAGTCGTATAGATCGCTCGAGGTGATTCCGACTAGTGGGTGACCATAGTTTATGCGCACCGATGATTGATGAGAGAAGCACTAGAGCGTATTCTTACACCTTTCCATCGTACAGACTACCTTACGTAGTTCCGAGTGACGTGCAGAGTAGGGCCGTATAGGTCACTGTGGTGACTCCGGCTGGGGGGAATATTGAGCTAGAATTAGCCGTACAGGACCACTGTAGGGTCTCCGGTTATTTCATTATATCACCTGTCATATTAATGCATCCATATTTTTAATCATTGGCATTATTGCTGGCATAATTACTGGTTTTTGATAAAATTGATGCTTTGAGCAATTTGAGTAAATATTATGCTATTATGTTATTTTCTGGGAAAGTATACAGGTTTTACAGTGAGGGGTTAGAAATATTTTAAATGAAATGTTTTGGAAAATCTTTGATTTTACTGACCCACTCAACTTTGTTTTGCGCCCCTCCAGGTTCTAGTTAGCAGTTGGTGGCTCACGAGGTCATTTTCAGCGTTCTGACAGACGTTCTGCATGTAGGACTCACCTGCGGGTGTTGTACTTTTAATTATAGTCCTACTTGACTGCACCTAGCATCTACGCTCTAAATTCGTGTGTTTTATCTTATAACTCACTCTATTATGCTAGTAGGATATCACTGCTAGTGGTTGCTTTAAATTCCTTCATATTTCTCATATCTCTTGCTTCCGTGTTGCGCTTGTGGCTACGTCACGCTCACGTGACAGCCATCACGCCTTGATTCTAGGATCGGGGTGTATCAGTTTGGTATCAGAGCCTAGGTTGCAGTCCTGAATAATTGTTAATGCTCTAATGATATTTTGATGTTTTCTGTCAGAATTATGCCACCTCGTAGTGAATCCCGCCGTACTTCTGAACCTAATTTCCCTGATATCACTCAATTAGGGGAAGCAATGGCCCATGCTTTTCAGAATGCAATTCGTCCTCCTCTCCTTCCTTAGAGGACACCCTTGGAGACTATGTACAATCTGAAATTGGATCGTTTTATGGGTAATAAGGGTCATAGGGGGCAGAAAAGTGGCTAGACCATATTGAGAAGACGATTCAGGTGATGCAAAGTCAAGGGAACTTTCCTACTAATAGGTGGGTTGAGACCACTACTTGGTTTTTGGGACGAGAGCCGGCAGGTTGGTGGAGGAATCAAACTCAGTTTATGTCCTCAGAGATGGCAGCTGATTGGGAAGTATTTAAAGAGAATTTCAAGAAAAGATTTGTCATTCCGGAGTACATTGATCGCAAGAAGCAGGAGTTTACTCGATTGAAGCAAAGAAATATGTCAGCGCATGAGTACTACAGGAAGTTTACTGACTTGTCTCATTATGACCCTGATACAGCTGGTAATCAGGTAGAGATGCTTTGACGTTTTAAGTTAGGAACTAAGAGGAAATGACGGACTTTTGCCAGTGCACTTCCCTGCGCCGATTATCATGAGTTTTTCGAGATTTTGGTTCGGATGGAGGACTCCGACAATCTTCTTAGTTACAGTGAGGATGACGAGGATAAGAACGATAGTCGGAAGAAAGATGATAAGGGTAAGGGTATCTCCACTTCAGGACCCCGTAAGACGCAGAATTTTAAGAAAAGTAGAGTGAGTTTGAGTTCTTCCAGTGGAGGATTTAATATCACTGGCTCGATGAGAGGTGGTGGAAGATTTTCTGGTGGACCCAGATTTCAGAGACAGAGGGATTCCGGTGGTGCTGGTGGTTCTGGTGCTCTGTGGTGCCGCCGTTGTAATTTCCGTCATCATGGTGAGTGCAGGAGAAGTGGTGGTGCTTGTTATACTTGTGGAAAAATGGGACATCAGGCTTCTCAGTGTCCTCAGGGTCAGCAGAGACCTCAGTAGACCACTATGCCACCTCCAGCGCCGATTCAGCAGAGCTTTGGTTCAGGCAGTTATGGTCAGTCGGGTCGTGGTGACGCTTATCACTACCAGGGTGATGCTGCTCCTTATGCTTCCGGATCGTATCAGTATCCCCAAGATCCTTATTCTCAGACTGGGTATTCCCAAGACCTTGGGGGTTATTCTTCTTATTCTTCCATGCCAGTTGGTGGATCTCAGTGGCATCAGGGAGGTCAGCCCCGTCAGGGAGAGGTTGCTGCTAGTGGTGCAGGATCATCTAGGCAGTCTAATCAGTCAGGTCAGGGACGTACTTCTCAGGGGCGAGGTAATCAAGGCAATAGAGGTCGTGGTGGACGACAGCAAGCTCAGGGACGTGTTACTCACATATCACTGCAAGATGCTCATAACCATCCAGATTTGATCATGGGTACGTTAAATGTTCTTGGTCATTTTGCTAGAGTTTTGATTGATTGTGGTGCTACGCATTCTGTGATTTCTCATACGTTTGATCAAATGACTCAACCTCACCCTTCACCTCTAGGGTTTGAATTAGAGTTTGCCATGTCGAGAGGGGACAAGTGTTATGTTGATAGTGTATATCTTGGGTGTCCAGTATTGGTAGAGGGCGTAGTTATGCCAGCTAATCTTATTCCATTAGATATTGTGGATTTTGATGTGATTCTCGGGGCAGATTGGTTGCATTATCATTGTGCCCATATTGATTGTTACGGGAAATTAGTTACTTTTTATCACCCTGGACTACCCGAGCTTACTTTTATGGGCGAAAGAAGTGGGGTGAGACATGGCGTTATTTCTACCATAAGAGCAAGGAAGTTATTATCGAAGGGTTTCCAAGGCTACTTAGCTCATGTAGTGTTAAATGATGTTGTTCCTAGCAGTGTAGAAGAAGTTGGTGTGGTCAGGCATTATCCTGATGTATTTCCTGATGATTTGCCGGGATTGCCGCCAAACAGAGATGTGGAATTCTCTATCGATTTGCTTCCAGGTACATATCCTATATCTTTAACTCCATATAGAATGGCTTCAGCTGAGTTGAGAGAATTGAAAATTCAGTTACAAGAATTACTTGATAAAGGTTTCATTCAACCTAGTTCGTCACCTTGGGGAGCTCCAGTATTATTTGTGAGAAAGAAAGATGGAACTCTGAGATTATGCATTGATTATGGGCAATTGAACTAGGTAACGATTAAAAACCATTATCCATTGCCTCGCATCGATGATTTGTTTGATCAGCTGAAAGGTGCGTGTGTGTTCTCTAAGATTGATTTGAGGTCGGGTTATTATCAGTTGAAGATTAAAGATGAAGATGTACCTAAGACGACTTTTAGGACCCGTTACGGACATTATGAATTTCTGGTTATGCCATTCGGATTAACTAATGCACCTACAACTTTCATGAGGTTAATGAATGAGGTATTTCAGCAATATCTTGATAGATTTGTCATTGTTTTTATCGATGATATTCTGGTATACTCTAAGTCTAAAGCAGATCATATTCGACATCTTAACTTGGTATTAAAGAAATTGAGGGAACATCAGTTGTATGCCAAGTTCAGTAAATGTCAGTTTTGGTTGACTGAAGTGGCATTTTTGGGGCATGTAGTATCGGCACAAGGAATTCAAGTAGATCCTCAAAAGATAGCAGCAGTGGAGAATTGGGAACAACCTCGAATCGTCACTGAGGTTCGAAGTTTTCTTGGTTTAATAGGTTATTATCGGCGGTTTGTTCAGGATTTTTCTATGATTGTTTTGCCGTTAACGAAGTTAACCAGGAAGGATGTTAAGTTCGAATGGGATGAGAATTGTGAGCAGAGTTTCCAGCAATTGAAATATTGTCTCACTCATGCTCCAGTATTAGTATTTCCTGATGATACCGGTAATTTTGAAATTTACAGTGATGCTTCCTTGAATGGTTTGGGATGTGTTTTGATGCAACATAATAGGGTGATCGCCTATGCTTCTCGACAGTTGAAGATTCATGAAAGAAATTATCCTACTCACGATCTTGAATTGGTAGCCATTGTCTTCGCTTTGAAGATTTGGAGGCATTATCTATATGGTGAGAAGTGTAAGATCTTCACAGATCACAAAAGTCTTCAGTATCTATTTACTCAACATGATCTTAATCTTTGTCAGCGAAGATGGATGGAATTACTAAGTGATTATGACTGCACTATTGAGTATCATCCGGGTCATGCTAATGTGGTAGCTGATGCACTGAGTAAGAAACCTCAAGGTCGACTCAATGCTTTATATGCTTGTCGTGTTCCTCTTCTTGCTGAACTGAGAGCTACCGGAGTAAAGTTGGAGTTAGAAGATCGAAGATAAGCTTTTCTTGCTAGTTTTCAAGTCAGGCCAGTTTTGGTTGATCGTATACTCGAAGCTCAGATGGTGGATGAAGAAATTCAAGAAATGGTTCAATTGAGGAGTGAAGGGAAAAAGAAAGACCTCAGAATTCGAGAATCGGATGACATGCTTATGCAGGAGAACATAATGCATGTGCCGAATAATGAGGAATTAAAGAAGGAAATTTTGGATGAAGCGCATTGTTCAACTTATGTGATGCACCCAGGAGGAACTAAGATGTATCATACCATTCGACCATTTTATTATTGGCCGGGTATGAAAAGGGAAATTGCAGAATATGTAAGTAGATGTATTGTTTGCCAGCAAGTTAAAGCTGAAAGAAAGAAACCTTTTGGGTGAATGCAACCACTTCCCATTCCTCATTGGAAATGGGAAAATATAACCATGGATTTCGTGTATAAGTTTCCTCGTACACGAAATGGATTCGATGGTGTTTAGGTGATTGTAGATCGACTTACCAAGTCAGCGCACTTCATTCCAATGAGGGAAAAGTATCCTCTGAATAAATTGGCTAAGTTGTTCATCACGAAGATTGTGAAGTATCATGGAGTTCCAGTGAATATTATTTCTGATCGAGATCCAAGATTTACTTCTAAATTTTGGGTAGCTTTCCAGGAAGCTCTTGGTACGAAATTGCTTTACAGCACTGCTTATCATCCTCAAACTGATGGGCAATCAGAGAGGACTATTCAGATGTTGGAGGATATGTTGAGATCTTCAGTGTTACAGTTTAGTGATTCTTGGCATGATCGCCTAGACTTAATGGAATTTGCCTACAATAATAGTTTTCATTCGAGCAATGGTATGTCACCATTTGAGGCACTTTATGGTAGAGCTTGTCGTACACCATTGTGTTGGTCGAAAGTTAGTGAAAGAGTGTTGGAAGGCCCAGAGATTGTGGATGAGACTACTCAAAATATTCAGGTGATTAAGTCTAACCTGAAAGCGGCCCAGGATCGACAGAAGAGCTTAACGGATAAACATGCTGCTGATCGAGTTTATGATGTGGGTGATTTGGTATTCTTGAAATTGTCACCTTGGAGAGGTGTGGTACGATTTGGAAAAAGAGGAAAGTTAAGTCCTAGGTACATAGGACCTTACGAGATCACTGAAAGGATCGGTGAAGTTGCCTACAGGTTGCAGTTGCCTCCGGAGTTATCTAAGGTTCATAATGTGTTTCATTCTCAATGCTTCGACATTATGTTCCTGACCCTTCACATGTAATTCCTCTTCAACCTTTGGAGATTAATCCGGATTTGACGTATGATGAGGAACCAGTGACTATACTGGATTGGAAAGACAAGATTATGAGGAATAAGACAGTGAGCTTGGTGAAGGTATTGTGAGGAACCATTCCGTAGAAGAAGCTACCTGGGAGACAGAAGATCAAATGAGAGAGATGTACCCAAGGTTATTCTATAGGTATTAAGCGGATTATTTGGTCGTATGAATTTCGGGGATGAAATTCTATAAGAAGGGGAGATTGTCACAGCCTGTTCCGGGAATATATAACGTGGACGTGAAATAATGATGCTGCCCTCGATGTTACTAAGATGGGTGTGTGATATATACTATATTCAAAATGTTTATTTTCCTAAGTTTGGAAAATTTTATTAATTTAATGGTTGTTATTTGTGTGGTTAAGATTTAGGGTGGACCACACACACACTCTCATTCTACCTCACTTCCCCGTGTCTCTCTCTCTCCCCCCTCACGGTTCTCTCTCACTCTTTCCCTCTCGAATTGTACGGCCACACCCAAGAACCCTCTAAACATCACGGATCGAGGCTAATGAGGTATGGTTCTTCATCCTTTCGTCGTCCTCAGTTGAATGGGGCTATTTTTTGGTAGTGAAACCTTCGAAATCACGTGAAACCCGAACCCTCATTTTATGTCACTATTCTTGCAAACGTGATATGTTGCATTTCAGGGAATTCTAAGCTTCTAGTGAGCTTAGTGAGGTCACAAGGAAGCTCGGAGTGCTTCGTTTGAAGGTTTTGGACGTCGGGATCACTAGGTTCGACTTTGGCCGGTTTTTCTTGGAATTTTTCCGGTGAGATTTAGTTGTTTTTAGAGCCTTACAATTAGTCTATTGTGAAACTACATGCTTGGGGCTTCATTTTGATATAAAATACGAAGAAAACGGTTGAGAAACGAAGGAGAACAAGTGGTTACAAAACTTGCCCAGATTCTGGCCGCGAAAAAAACCAGTCCGGCGAGCCAAGGTAGGAGACGCACATGGGGGCGCGTGAACCCGTGTCCTCCCTGGCGTGTGGGGGCGCGTGCCACGTCAGAAAATTTTTCTAAAAATTTCTCGAAGTCCGTGACATCGAGTAGGTCGATGTGGTATATTCATATACCCAAATTGAGCACCGTATGAGAAGTTATTTCGAATTATTGGTTATGTGTTTTAATTAACGTTTCTATAGTTGTTTCGTATATAGGTGACACCTATCCTGATGACGAACGCATCCAGGGACGTCACGGGGGTTACGACCCATCGACTTACCAGTGAGTGGGCAGTTTTCGTTTTTCGTATTACCTATATACTATTGGTTTTCCCAGAAAATGAAATTATATGAAAATATGTTTTAAAATGCCATGCATGCATATTATGAGATTTTTGAATTGATAATTGATGCATATATATATGAATTGACGTTGTGGACGCACATGTGAGTTTTACGTTATTCATACGATTTATTTTATGTGAATTGCATTGAAAGCTCATATCATGCACCCTTGGTGTTAGTGCTTATATTATTCACCGCACCGCACGCTCGCCTTGGATCCAAGTAGGTGAATGTCGTACAGACCATGTGAGGGTTTCGACATGCTAGTCGTATAGATCGCTAGAGGTGATTCCGACTATTGGGTGCCCATAGTTTATGCGCACCGATGATTGATGAGAGAAGCACTAGAGCGTATTCTTACACCTTTCCATCGTACAGACTACCTTACGTAGTTCTGAGTGACGTGCAGAGTAGGGCCGTATAGGTCACTGTGGTGACTCCGGCTAGGGGGAATATTGAGCTAGAATTAGCCATACAGGACCACTGTAGGGTCTCCGGTTATTTCATTATATCACCTGTCATATTGATGCATCCATATTTTTAATCATTGACATTATTGCTGGCATAATTACTAGTTTTTGATAAAATTGACGCTTTGAGCAATTTGAGTAAATATTATGCTATTATGTTATTTTCTGGGAAAGTATACAGGTTTTACAGTGAGGGGTTAGAAATGTTTTAAATGAAATGTTTTGGAAAATCTTTGATTTTACTGACCCACTCAACTTTGTTTTGCGTCCCTCCAGGTTCTAGTTAGCAGTTGGTGGCTCACGAGGTCCTTTTCGGCGTTCTGACAAACGTTCTGCATGTAGGACTCACCTGCGGGTGTTGTACTTTTAATTATAGTCCTACTTGACTGCACCTAGCATCTACGCTCTAAATTCGTGTGTTTTATCTTATAACTCACTCTATTATGCTAGTAGGATATCATTGCTAGTGGTTGCTTTAAATTCCTTCATATTTCTCATATCTCTTGCTTCCGTGTCGCGCTTGTGGCTACGTCACGCTCACGTGACGGCCAGCACGCCTTGATTCTAGGATTGGGGTGTGTTAGTTTGGCTAAGTCACACAATAGACAACTTAATTTGGTATCAAATTCGCCATCCATGAGATTCGAACCTAATACCTCTCATTTAAGTATTGACTTTCAGGTACATTAATTCGATATACTATATTTCGGTACATACATTTTGGTATGTACATTTTGGTACATACATTTTGGTATTGACATTTAGGTATATGAATTTAATATAATACATTTCGGTACGTATATTTCAGTACATACATTTTGGTACGTACATTTTGGTACGTATATTTAGGTACATATATTTCAGTACGTACATTTCGGTACCTATATTTCGGTACATATATTTCGGTACGTATATTTCAGTACGTATATTTCGGTACGTAAATTTCGGTACGTACATTTCGGTACATACATTTCGGTATTGATATTTAGGTATATTAATTCAATATAATACATTTCGATACATACATTTAAGTTTATTATAATATATTTCGATACAATGTAGGTACAGAAAAGTCAATTATATATATTTCGGCATAGCACAATCATGTATTTATATATTTTGTATCAAATTTGGTATCGAATTCGTCATCCATGAGATTCAAACCGAATACTTCTCATTTGAGTATTGACTTTCAGGTACATTAATTCAACATACTATATTTCGGTACATACATTTTGGTACGTACATTTCGATGTTGACATTTGGGTGCATTAATTCAATATAATACATTTCTGTACGTACATTTCGGTACATATATTTTGGTACGTACATTTTGGTACGTATATTTCGGTACATACATTTCGGTACGTATATTTTGGTACATACATTTCTGTACATATATTTTGGTATATACATTTCGGTACGTACATTTTGGTACATACATTTTGGTATTGATATTTAGGTACATTAATTCAATATAATATATTTCGGTACATACATTTAGGTTCATTATAATATTTTTCAGTACAATCATGTGGGCACAAAAAAGTCAATTATATATATATTTCGGCATAGAACAATCATGTATTTATATATTTTGATCGATATTCTCGCCAGTGAAAAATGCAAAGCCTTATCACGATCATTATGACACCCCCAATATTGAAAATTCAACGATGCACTTTGTTATCAATTAACTTTACAAATAACTCAATTAATGTCAATTAGAATTAAGTTTTCAGATTTTACCTCGGTTTTTTTATGCGATCATGGACGATCATAGCTGATAGCCCAATAACTAAAATCATGGATATTGGGGTAAATGACGACACAAATGTAGCAATCGTCTTCTTTGTCAAAGTGGTCCCCAAATACTGCCCTAGACCAGCACAAATGCCCTACAAGAGAAAGGTCAAAAAATTACACATTGTAAACTAACATAACTTACATAATATTATAGATGTTATTAGTTTACAAAACTCACCGCGAATACCCAGCAAAACGTGTTGAAGTCCCAACCCATAACCCACTTGTAGGCTCGTCCATGAGTGGTGGCCAGGGCAATAACAAGGCTGGGGATCATAGTTGAAAACCGTACTATGGTTGCAAGCCATAAAGCCTCAATGTCATACTTCTCCATAATGTTTTCCTAAAAAAAAAAAAAAACAGAGTTATAAGAAGAATTAAATACTTTCAACCACTAGAACATGCTTAACAGCCATTGATAAACAAATAGACCAAAACCATTTTAAAAATTATTAATCAACTTTATGATCTAAAACTATAACATTCTTACCATGAGTACACTGTGGCAAACCAAGCACAATACTGAAGCGACTAGAAGACACAATGGCCATGTGGCAAACCAAGCACAATACTGAAGCGACTAGAAGACACAATGGCCAGGTCCACTTCTCGTAAAGAACTTGATGAGCTGCATTGGTCGGGCCATTATATTTTCCAATCAAGAACGCCCCACCAAAAGTAATTATTAGAGCCTCTAGTCTTGGTTGGTCGCTCTTCTTGCGAATAGAGATCGACTGTGTCCTGTTACCATAGAAATAAATAAATAAGTTAGCTTCTAATACGGTGCATATTAATATTAAAAGGAGTTGGACTTAGTATAATTTGAACAAGGTTGTAGCGCACCTGAAGATTAATAAGATAAAATATGCTAATGCGGGGACAACCGATTGCAAGCAAACAGTAAACTGGACTGGCAAGAATTTGGCACCAAAGGACAAGGAAGCCTGGGCTAAAGGCATGTTCATGAAAAGGAAAATAGTTATACTATAATTCTTATACAAAACTAAATATGTGTTAAAAAAAAACTTAATCTGTTTCTCCGCTGTGTAATTACTTGCTCGAGTACATGAAGACCCAATATGCGTATGAACAAGCCCGATGGACCATTGGTGTGTCAATCCCGCTAATAGTGGGGAGCACAACTGTATTCAAGTAAGTAATTACACAGGGGAGAAACAGATTAAGTTTTTTTTTTTTTAAACACGGATTTAGTTTTGTATAAGAATTATAGTATAACTGTTTTCCTTTTCGTGAACAGGCCTTTAGCCCAGGCTTCCTTGTCCTTTGGTGCCAAATTCTTGCCAGTCCAGTTTACTGTTTGCTTGCAATCGGTTGTCCCCGCATTAGCATATTTTATCTTATTAATCTTCAGGTGCGCTACAACCTTGTTCAAATTATACTAATCGTCATCCATGAGATTCAAACCTAATACTTCTCATTTGAGTATTGACTTTCAGGTACATTAATTCAACATACTATATTTCGGTACATACATTTTGGTACGTACATTTCGGTGTTGACATTTGGGTGCATTAATTCAATATAATACATTTCGGTACGTACATTTCGGTACGTATATTTTGGTACATATATTTCGGTACATACATTTCGGTACGTATATTTTGGTACATACATTTCTGTACATATATTTTGGTACATACATTTTGGTACGTACATTTTGGTACATACATTTCGGTATTGATATTTAGGTACATTAATTCAATATAATACATTTTGGTACATACATTTAGGTTCATTATAATATTTTTCAGTACAATCATGTGGGCACAAAAAAGTCAATTATATATATATTTCGGCATAGAACAATCATGTATTTATATATTTTGTATCAAAAATTTCTTTTAATATTTTCTCATTTATGTTCATTTATAATTAAAGAACTAAATATGTGCATATTAATAAAATTGAAATGTAATGTGGAGAGATTAAATAAAAATACACATTAAATAACAAAAATTGGATATAATTTTTTATAAAAGTACACTTTAAGGGATTAAATTGAATATGTAATTTAGCACAAGGTTTTTTTTTTTTTTTTTTTTTAAATTTTAATTTTTTGCAAGGACTAATGTTCAAAAACCCCTTGTATAAACCATGATTACAAGGTTGAGAGATCCAAGTAATTTACAAAGTTGGAGTGCAATACATGATTGGTTGCTGATGCCATGGCAGAAATGTTCTCATAGTGAAGTGAAGGAGCATCAAAGCTTTAAATGTGTAAGTCCTTGAGTAGCTGCTGAATTTGACCTTTCTCTTGTAGGGCATTTGTGTTGGTCTAGTGCAGTATTTGGGAACCACTTTGACGAAGAAGACTGATGTTGTATTTGTGTCGTCATTTACCCTGATATCCATGATTTTAGTTATTTGTGCTATCAGCTATAATCTTCCATGATCGCATAAAAAAACCGACGAAAAATCTGCAAACTTAATTCTAATAGGCATTAATTGAGTTATTTGTAAAGTTAATTGATAACAAAGTGCATCGTTGAATTTTCAGTATTGGGGGTGTCATAATGATCGTGATAGGGCTTTGCATTTTTCACTGGGGAAAATATCGATCAACCTATAAGGAGGAGGCTCGAGCTGAGGAGGAGCGTTTGAGGTGGAGGTTCAATCTGCGGAGGAGGTTCAAGCTATGGAGCAAGTTCGAGTTGATGAGGTAGGTACAGTTACAGTTATCGTTTCTTTTATTTTTATATTTTCTTATTTTTAATCTAATTATTTGTTTTTGTTGTTTGTTGATACAAGAGGAACCTTATGCATGTACAGAAGGAAGAGCATTATGTATGAACTGCTCACCTCCACCATAACCCAAACCACTGAAGCCACAGAACCCACAGCCCAAGCATCATGCCATGTCCCAAGAAGACGAATTTCTTGACAAGGAATTAAACAAAAGCATTTTACCCATCTTAACAAATTTCTGTTAGTAACAATTTTATTTGGATAGCTATAGTTCTCATACATGGTCTTGCATCTCATGGTGTGGTGCAATGTTTCCGTCAAGTAACTTTGGTTAGTAATGGCCAATATGGCAGAAGCCAACTTTTACAATCCCAATGTTGGGATTCCTCAATGTTCAAGAGCTGATAAGAACGGCTGCCTGACTAATGTGACGACCTAGAAGCTTCTAGAGCAATGGTTATCTCTTACAAGGGAAAAATTGGATCGGCCCCATATCATCCCAACTCCCTAACACCAGTAATGACAGAACGGAAAAGAAATGACCAAATGGTTGCAGTCAGGTCCTTATTAAAAAGACTGTTGGTGTATGGGAAAGAGAGAAAACAAGAAAGGGAGAACTCAACCGATGAAGAAAATGATTGGAACAGAGAAACTTCTAACAGCCAAATGAGTCAAGAGGAAGTTTTTGGGAGGGAGTTAGAAACGGCCATACAAATGGCTGAATGTATATATGACCTAGACGGACCATAAGACTTACCCGAGAGTCTAGAGTGAGTTAAATTTTTGTGTGCAGAACCTGATAAGCTACCACTTGAAGTACAAAACCCCTTGGAGACTATTGATTTGGGAAGAAGATCCAAGGCCTATCCAGATTAGTGGTTTATTAGAAGCTGAGGATCGGGCAAAAATAGTCAGCCTTCTACACGAGTTCAAAAACTGTTTTGCTTGACATTACACTGAAATGCTAGGTTTAGATTCAACCTTAGTAGAACACAAAATGCCTATTAAGGAGGGGTATAAACTTGTCAAGCAAGCACCACGAAGAATGTCAAAAGAGATCAAGGAAAAGGTCACGGAAGATATTGAAAAGCTTGATTTATTAGGCTTGCCAAGTATGTCGAGTGGTTGGCCAACATTGTACCTGTATTAAAAGCTATAACTAAGGTTGTCTGTTGTTGTGTTGACTATAGAAACATTAATGGAGCCATGCCTAAAGATCAATATCCGATGCCCATGGCTAACTTATCCATAGATGCAGTTGCCAAACACAAAGTCTTATCATTCATGGATAGGAATGTCAATTATAATCAGATAAAAATGGCTAAAGAAGATATACACAAAATAGCTTTTAGATGCCCATGTTATGTTGGAGCATATGAATATTTGGTAATGCCATCTGGGCTAAAAAAATGTTGGAGCAACCTATCAAAGGGTGATGAACGCCATTTTTCATGACTTGATTGGCCATAGCATGGAAGTGTACATTGATGACATCGTGGTAAAGTCTAAAACTGAATAGCAACACTTGGAATACCTCAGGCAAGCCTTAACAAGAATAAGGATCCATAAGTTGAAGATGAATCTAAAGAAATATGATTTGGAGTAAGATCGAGCAACTTCTTGGGATTCCTTGTTTATCAAAGGGGTATGGAGGTTGACAAGAATAAAGCTCGGGCAATCATGGAATCACCTCCTCCAACCAATAAAGTACAATTACAGAGGCTACTAGGAAAAATCAATTTCTTAAGAAGATTCATCGCCAACTTGGCAGGCAAGATTCAGCCGCTAACTCCTCTGCTAAAGTTGAAAGACAAATAAGAATTTGAGTGGAGCTCGCCACATCAAGAGGCTTTTGATAGCATAAAGGCTTACTTGGCCTCTCCACCAGTCCTCATGCCACCTCAGAAAGGGAAGCCTTTAAAGCTTTATATCTCTGCCTCTGAGAAATCAATGGGAAGCTTGTTGGCTCAGAACAATGAAGGCGGGAAAGAACAAGCAATCTACTACCTCAGTAGAATCCTTACTGAAGTAGAGGCAAGATATACATCAGTGGAGAAGTTGTGCCTAGCTCTATACTTCACGGCGTGCAAACTAAGGCATTACATGTTACCTTGCCACATCCACATTATTGCCAAGATTGACGTAATCAAATATATGTTGTCAAAACCAATGCTAGTTGGGAAGATTGGAAAGTGGATTCTAGCGCTTTCAGAGTTTAGCTTTCAGTATGTGCCTCAGAGAGCAATTAAAAGGCAAGCAATTACAGACTTCTTGGCTGAGCACCAAGAATCCTAAGATGAGATTATCAACATCCCGGGGACTCTGGAGGTAGCCAGTGTGTGGATCCCATCGAGCAAAGCCTTCTCGGGCAAAGAATAATGGATCCAGCAAGAGATAAAACGAATAGCTAGTCTCTAGTTACTCATTGGAAACTATATTTTGATGGTTCCTACACTCAAACCGTTGCGGGAGCCAAGATTGTTATCATTGATCCCAAAGGTGCTCACCATTATTTCCTCCTAGACTATCAAGAAACTACCAACAATCGGGAAGAGTACAAGGCACTGATAATTAGCCTAGAGATCTTGATACAGTTGGGGGCAACTGAAGTTGAAGTTTTTGGTGACTCAGAGTTGGTGATCAATCAACTAAATAAAGAGTACAAGTGTAGACACATCACCATGGCAGCTACTATTTGGCATCTACACAACTGTTAAGCTATTGGGGCACTGAAATATCAGTCAACCATATCTATAGAGGAGCAAATGTGATTGCCAATGAGATGGCACAATTGGCTTCTGGAGCACAGATCCAAGAAAGAAAGTTTGAAGGGAACATAGAGGTTCAGAAAAAAAAAATCTATCTTCTATCTTGGAAAAGGAATTCAACCTAAATGTGATGACTGAAGAAATGAAGGTGAAAGATTTGAGGACACCTCTTCTTCAGTATTTAAATGATCCATCCTTCCCACAAGTAAGAGGATTAGACAACAAGCAACTAAGTACGTTTTGTAGGAGGAAAATCTGCTAAGAAAGACTCTAGACAAACTAATGTTGAAATGCTTAGGCTAGGAAGAATCAATGAGGATAATGGCCGAAGTACATGAAGGGATCTGTGGAGCACATCAGGCAGGATCCAAGATGAGGTGGCTGCTTAGGAGAAAGATTGCAAAGCTTATGCCTGATGTGAAAATTACTTGACACACAAATTAAACCCTCTTTTTGACAATTGTAGTATAGATGTAAGTAGGGTATCGTTCTAGGCCGGGGATTAGGAGGGATTGCTAATCTATTCTAAATTAATTTAAAAATATTAAATAAGACTCAAGGACACAAAACTAGGCTAAAAACTCTAATAACTCGAAACACACTTAAAATGACTCAAAATAATGAAAACAATTAAATTAAACACTAGGAACTGAAATGGACGGAAATTAAATTAAAAGACTAACAATAAAGAAAACTAACTAAAATAATATAATTTAATAATGGGGGGTTTGGTTTTGATGAAAAGTAAATTAAACTTAAATAAATTACAGAATTGACAAAAACATGAAATTAAGGTGAAAGGATAAATGACGGACTAGCTAGAGGGTTCTTCTCTACACATGACACATATGCAACCTAAATTGATTTTCAGTTGTTCTTTCAATAAATTGTAAATCACAATGTTCCAAGTTAATTAGGTCCGCTTAAATTAACTCTTAGATTTCCCTAGATTCATTGGATTGAATGGAATACGCATTACAACCAAATTATTCCTCATCAAAGTCCCTAACTATGGAATACGCATGATAGAGACATTCAACAAAGATCATTAAGTTCAACGGAAATCATAAACATTGACTAGACATTCATAACTATGGAATACGCATGTTAATCCAGCCTAGAATTCACTTAACACGATTGTGGATAACAACCTTCACTACTTGTGAATATAAGTTCATAACGATTAGGTGAAATTTACTTATATTCTAGCATCAAATTCATGCATGTAAATTAAGTATGCATTCTTAATCGACATACAAAAATAAGTTATCAATCAAGCAGTTAAGCAAATTAAATCACAACTCAGAAATCACAACTGAAGGTAATCAATTCATATTACAAATATATTCATGGCTTTGAATTAACCTCTAGCCAAAATAAATTCAGTTACACATTATTTTCAAATTAAACTAGAAATTAAACATGAGTTTGAGAAAATATACGACCCTTTTGTTTTTCTTCTGCTGCCGTATCTCTCTTGCTGTGCTTGTGTGAACTGTGCTTATTCTTTCCGCGCTCTTCTCGGTTTCTGCTCGCAGTCTCCCTTCTGTTTCCTCCCCGCAGCTTCTTTTATTTTTCTTTTTCTTCCTGGCAGCCTCGCTGCCTCTCTGTCTGACTCTTCTTGCTGTCCTCACGCTCAAGCTGCCAAATGGCAGCTTTCCCCTTGCCTTTCTCTCCTGCCCCGTATCACCCCTGTAACCTGCGCCTACTGCCTCATCTTAAGCTGCCAAATGCAGCGCCTATCTCACTCTCCCTCCTGACTCCCTCGCTCAAGCTGCCAAATGGCAGCCTTTCTCTCCTCCCCCCTCTGGCTGTCGCGCTCTCTTCTCTCTCCCGCCACCTGTCTCTCAAGCTGCCAAAGGCAGCTTCTATCCTCCCTCTCCTCTCTGGCAGCCTTCTTGGACTCTCTCGGTTTTCTTCTCCTGCACAGCAGCAAGTGCTGCTTATTTCTTCCTCTTTCCCGCTGCCCAAAGGCAGCTTTATTTCTTTTGTTTTCTTATTTTCTGCTGCTCTCTCTGACCTCGCTGCCAAAGGGCAGCGTTATTCCCCCTGGGCTCTCTCTACCGTCCCTTCTATATTATCTCCCCCTCTGACATGCCTTCCATTTCTCCTCTTATTTTATTCTTTCCCCACTCAAACCTCACTGTCAGTCTCTGCGTCCACTTTTTTTATTTTTTCTTCACTCACCGACGCTCCAAGCAGCCTCTATCATTCCTCCCGCTGCCTTTTCTTCTCACCTGCCTTCCACTCCATTTTGTCTGCCCGTTTCTATATCTCTTTCCTTAATGCCATCCCCACTCCCTCTCCACTTTCCATGCTTTTCTTTCTTTTCTTTATTTTTCTCTATCAGTCCATTATTTCTGTGAAAACAATGCTAACACAAAATTAATTATACATTAACACAAAGTATAGTAAATTGCTACAATTTTAATATAAAAACATCACAAAAACTCTAGAAATGGATGGTATAAATGCATGAAATATATGAGTGATCAATGCCTGAAAGTGTGAAGAATGCCAAAGGTATGGACCTCTCCAACATATGCCCTCAGTCAAAATGGTTCAATCTAGTCCTTACTACCCCCAGTCAAACGGCCAAGCAGAAGCCAACAACAAGATCTTGGTGAACATTATTAAAAGAATGGTGGTCGAGAGTCCAGAGAAATGACATGAAAAGCTGGGACTTATAGGACTTCCAAGATGTCAACAATTGGAATTACTCCTTATGCCCTAACCTTCAGGCAAGATGCTATAATCCTTATGGAAATTAATGTGAGTTCTATCAGAATTCAGAATCAATTCGGGCTACACAGTGAATAGTGCGTTCAGACTATGTGTCAAGGAGTTTAAGATCTTGATATAGCCTAAATTGAAGCTCTAGATAAAATTCAGGAGGGGAATAAAGCTGTTGCCCGAGCATACAATAAAAAGGTGAAGTTGAAAAACTTCAAAGAATGGGAGTTAGTATGGAAGGCAATTTTCCATGTGGGAGCTCAAGTAAGGGGCTTTAGGAAGTGGAGCCTGAATTGAGAAGGTCCTTTCATTATTCACCAAACCTTGGACAAAAGAGGATATTATTTGGCAAATTTGGAAGGAAGTTTACAGAGGCATTCGATTAATGCCAAGTTTTTTAAGAAGTATCACCCAACCTTGTGGGATGTTAGGGATTGCTATATTGAAGAAGTGTAAACGTTTCGGGAAGTTTAAAGTCAGCTTATTTATCCATCACAGTTGAGTTTCAAGAGAGAAATGCAAGCCAAAGTCGATTAAAGAAATTATTTTCATTTCATTGAATGTTGAAGTTAGAACAAAGTCACTTTAATAGTTCTACATCATTGACTAGGGAAGCTATCCTAGAATGATACTATTAGCTAACTATGCTTCAGCATCGTTAAATTTCAACATTTATTCGTTTGACCTCTTCAGGCTTCTGATGAAGCTGATTGATAGAAGATCTTACTAAGTGGTTACTAATGGCCACTGTCACTTTCATGTATAAGCCCGACGTTCGAATTAGTGAAGAGCCTTCTTCCACAAATTCTACCAAGGTCTTTGGCATTATCGTGGTGGTTGATCCCGAAGCATACACATATGATGATGAATTGATCAAGGAAGCAGAAGCTATGGGGAAGTCTGGGCTTGTGGATATTAATATGAGGAAGTTTAGCTTTGCATCCATATGTAGGATCTGCCAGTGCAATTAACGTTGTTCGGTTACCCCACAAAGCCATAGAAGTCCTGAAACTGAAGTTGGATGCAGTACGTCTCTCTGAGAATGATGAAAAAGCCAGTGATTGAGGAATCCATGCAGATCCCAATGAGAGCACTCTTTCCTCCTTGGGGAAGAGCCTAATGTACAGGCTCGCCCGAGGGCGATGAAGGCCATTAAAAAGACAACGCATAATGGAAATCCCCTTACCAGTCTCGTAGGGAGATTAAATCCAGGCAACCGTAGGTACCATTGAATAATCTTAAGGAAAAAATGGGATGAAATTTGGAACCAAGAAGAAAGAGTTAAAGAACAAGAAGGATTTCAAAAAATTTGAACTCTAGGATTTCTTAGAGGTTTTGGAAATTAAAAGGGGTCGAATTGGTTAAGGGTGCTTTACTAAAGAGATTATAGGGGATTATATAATAGGTGGATATTTAACGGTAGATTTCATGGGTTAGTGTAAAGGTCCTTGTTAACCGATGGTTGCTTTAAAACGGTGCGAGTTCCGAGTAAAGGCGTGGGCAGCTATTCAATCATTATTTGTGCCTCGGTTTGTAGGCTCAACAACAATTGAAGGGGGCACTGTTTAGGTTAATTTTTGAACTTTGGACTTAAAGGAATGAAAGCCCAAAAGAGCTAAAGTGAAGAAACTCACCCAAGGCCCAACACCAAGCCCAGCCATCCATCTCAAAACAATATGGTGACTCCTCATTAATGAAAAGGTTATGTGCTTACAAGAGAAGTGACAACTAATGGAAATCAACCTACTCTTAGCCTAAAAACACTTTCTAATGGCAGAACATGTAAAAAAGATGATGACTCACTGAAGTACTTTCAGGCAAAGATTGCTACAGCCAAGATAAAATGTCTATAAAAAGAGGAGGCCCCAAAGACAAGGACACTTAACCAATCAAACAAACAAACATACAAACTTTGTTCTCAACCCAAATTTGCATCTAAAAGCTGTAATCAGCCCAGATCTCAATCCTTTTCAGGATAACTCCCTACAAAAGCCATCTTTTGTCTAGTTTAAAGCTCTGTTATCACCCTTAGCGGCGTAGTATCAATCCTCTCTTAAAAACTTGTTTACCATCCATCCATTTTAAACACACACACCTTTAGAATCACAAAGAGAAGAGATTGCAATACGTTCGACCTTGCCAGACAAGGTGAAATCTTGCCCGACTCTCTTTGTTTCGTCTTTCAATTAGTAGATTTGGTATTATGATGTACTCCCCAGTATATATTCAAGTTATTTCTAGTCATCCAGTGATCACAAGTTCCATTGATCCTTAGATTTGGCTTACTTAGTAGTTTTACTATTATAAGACCAAAATGGGGATCGAACTGATGACTTAGTCAGATTTGGATTTTCACCATTTAAAGCATACAAGATAATGAACTAAAAGTCCTTGATCTCAAGGCACAGAAAAGAACTTAATGTAGACTTAACTCATCTACGATAATCCTTTGATAACAAGAAGTCAGAATAACTTGGGGAGCGGGTAATCGACTTAAACACACTTGTTCTACATCTGCCATACTGAGATGGCAGTGGCACACCTAAGCACTTAGTTAGTTTTGATTGCGAGCCTCAAGGCCTACACCTGAGGCCCCACAAAGGCACATTTCAGAACTAAATATGTCCTCCTCTTGCAGCCTCTCAACAAGAAGGAGCCCGACAACCAACCAAAGTGCCTGCTCCTCGATGTGCTCGAGCCAGGGATCCTTCTTAGCGAAATTCCTGCTCGAACAGATTGTTATAAACCAGCTTCACATTCCTCTCACCTTGTTCTAATGGACAATTTTAAGACTTATATTGTTTTGGAATGAATCTCTAATTTGTCCTATTTGATATTCAGTGAACATTGTGCCTAGTTGGTCCTGTATCTTCATGTTATGTTCATGTCATTATTAGTATTATACATCATGGTGTCGTAACAGCTTAAGATTGTTGGAAAGTTTTCTGTGTTGCTCTTGCTTGTGCTTATATGCGGACTTATTTAATCTACAAAATTCAGAATTTGATTCAGCATGGTGCATCTGGCTGATCAAATGTTGTATGTTTACGAGCTGCAAATATGGATGCATGCTGATAAGAACAAAACTGGTTTTCTTGGTCGGCCAGAATTTTATAATGCTCTCAGACTTGTGACTGTTGCACAGAGTAAGAGGTTAAAACGAGGACATGATGGCGGATGATAGGATTTTTACTATCTATGCAAGTAGGGTTAAAATCACAAAAAATACTTGCAAGAGTACAAGGTTATTGTAGTATAGATGCTCATGCAAGGTCGTTCTCCTCAAGGACTATTTGGATAATTTATGTAAAAACAATTCTTAATTAACTACTTAAAACTAAAAATTAATAAAAGAGATTTTGAAATTAGGTAATATTAAAAATGAATTTTAAATAAAACTAATAGTAAATTCGCCCAAAATTAATATGATAAATGACACACTCCTACCGAGGTCAAGGCATGCTAGCCGTCATATGAGAGTGACGTACCCATGTGCACAGTGCGGAAGCGATAAATATAGCAAACATATGAATAATTAAAAACCATATTACTAGCGCGCACTTCTAAACATAAAGTGGTAGGAGTTAAGTACAACAGTAACACTCCTAGTCAGAGCATAAAGTCTACGTGCAAACCAGTAGGACAAGTACTAGTTATACAGCACCAGGAATGTCCTACTATTATATGGATAAGTCAGAACTACCGACGTCCTCTAGCCACCAACAACAATCTTACTTAAAACCTGGAGGGGCGTAAAACAGAAAACGTGAGTGGGCAAAAACAAATGTTTTACAAAATCATTTCATTTATCAACATATCTAACCCCTCGCTGTAAAATATGTAAAATTTTCCCATAATCAAGATGTAAGCATATACACATATATATATATATATATATATATATATATACCTGAAATCATAACCATTCAATTCATGCTTCACATAATCATTTCCATATGTATGCCATGCCAAAATATAATAAGTAATAATCCAGGTAATAATGATTTCATAGAAGTATGACATGTTAGCCGGAACTCCTGAGTAGTCTGTACGGCTGAATTCATAGCTCAAACTCAATCTAGCCGTGAGTTACTATTATGACCTATACTGCAATATACTGCACATAAGTCGGAACCACTAAAAAGGGTCTGTACGACAAGGTTGGGGTGAGATACAGTTATGCTCAATTCTACTTTCTCAATACTAGCTGTGCGATAATACGTTAGTCACCTACGAGTCGGAACCACCTATAGTGGTCTATACGACAAGAATGTGCACCTAATTGGATCCAATGTGAGCATATGGTGCGGGAGGTGACATAATTTACAGGCATGTGCCAACTCTCTCTGGCTAAATCGCAATCACCCAAGGTGCAGGTTTATGAGCTCATCGTTTCTCAGTCACATCTCATATATCCAACCAAACATGTTCATCACGCTACTCAATTCTTCAAATAAACTTATATCTCATTTATTTCATGTCATATATTGTATGGCTGCACCTAACATTTCGTTAGGCTGCCTAC
>VIEB01000255.1:943918-999822 GCA_006547085.1 Malus baccata
GTCCAGACGTCGGAAAACTGGGCAGCCCTGTAATCGATGATTTCTCACTCAATTCTACACCATTTTTCATGAAATTTTCACCAGAACTTCACAAATTTCAAGAGGAAGAAGGCTATACCTTTTAAAACTTCCAAATCCTTCGAAAACTCGTCGAGACAATTTCACCAAAACCGGCCAACTTCGAACCTCGTGATCCCGACGTCCAAAACCTTCAAACGAAGCACTCCGAGCTTCCTTGGGACCTCACTAAGCTCACTATAAGCTTGGATTGTCCTAAAACACAACCATTTAAAAGTTCATGAATAGTGCTCAACTCAGAGCTTGAGTTTTCAGCGTGAAATTGAACAAGTTCTTACCTGAAATGGGTACCTTTGAACTCGTATGGTCCTCACGAACACAATGATACTAAATTTGGCCACAATCTGTGAATATTTGGCTTGGTTCGACCTTGTCCGTACGAAGGAGAGGGATGAGAATGTGAGTCCGAGAGGGAGAGTACGAGAGTGAGAAAGAGAGGGTGATGTGGATGTGGGTGTGTGGCCTAGAATTGGTCAACAATCACAAAACACATAATATACCTAATCCTAATTGGTCCAAAATAATTAGAATTTGAGAATAATGATCCATCCACAACACCTAGACCACATCACACAATTTAAGGTCCATGGGTATTTCCGTCATTTCACACCATTGATAAATATAATTTTGGGATGGGTTGTGACAATAAAAGAAAAGAGTTTTAAACACCAATTTATAAAAGCACTAGGGTTCCACCATCACCTAGCAATCCTATGAATTTTTACCGATTACTTATGATCTACACATGCCCACTTTGGAGGTTAAGTTTTCCTAATTTATATTCTACTTGGAACCTCCAACATAGAACGTATATCTAACATGCAATTCGGCTGGACGTTCAGATCAACTATGAATATGAGAGACTCATTACACTTTGTGAAAATCCTTTGAAAAATCATGCAACCTTTAAGACGTCGTGTTCATCTTAAGTGAAAGTACAATTATTAATCACAAGAAGCCAGCATCAATTTCAATGAACCTTCTGACCAAAATTGCATCAAATTACTTGGTGATCAAGCATTAAGACAATTAGATCATGTAAAACGGTGATCAATAATTCAAAGTATTAATGCTAAGGCTCAAGGCTTCGCCCCTAGCAAACCGAATTAGTTATGCTTATTCATAATTGAAATCATAGGGAATATTATTAGAAGAAAAGGAATGAAAACATCTTGAAGTATAAAATCTAAAAGCCTTTGCAAACCCTAGCAATTCTTCTATCTCCAAAGTTGAATAAAAGAGAGCATCGAGAAAAATTGCGAACGGCAAAGCAATATATGCTTCTATGGCATCGCACAAACCCTAAAATGTAGTCTTTTGTTCCAACTAGTAAACTAAATAATAGTAAAATAACTTAGAAAATAGAGTCCTAATTAAGCTAGGAGAATCTGCTAAGCTACTGTCCAGCCACGTTTTATCCTTAAACAACCTCTAAATCCGGCCCATAATAGCTTGTTTTCAAGATCAGGACATTATGAACACATCTCCAGAAGACCACGAACCCATCAGAGCTCATTCTGGGCTCCAAAAAGACAATTCAATCTCGAAACGTCACTATTCCAGCACTGCGTATTTCTCCTTTATTATATCACCAGAAAATCACCGTTTGGTGGAAAAATCCAATATTTTGATACGATCAAGCTAAGCAACTCACGAACGTCCTCCAATTGGAATTACTCCAAAATTCATCTATTTGATTATGTTTTGCTCCAGAGAAAGTTGAAAGTTCTATATTGAAAATACAATTCAAAGTATCAAAATTCTTCCAAAATATTAACCAAAACATACTAAGAATAGGGTTAATTATATAATATAAAAGGGACACTTTGGATGCGGTCCCTAACTATCAATATTCTTTGATTGAAACCTTGTTAGTTTTTAGTTTTTTTATTGAGGTCCCTGATATTAATATAATAATGTAAGTTACTATATTTTTTTAATTAAAAATTAAAAATTGAAATTTGTAATTGTTTATATTAATGAGATTTTAAATAAAACCCATAATTTATAGGATTAAAAATAATAAAATATAAATTATACTCTCTATTATATTTTGTGTGTGTGTGTACATATATGTATGAGAATCTTTTTATATATAAAAAAACTACGAACTTAATTTAATTTAATTTTTTATTATTTTGGAAATGTTTGAATTGAAAATTAATTAGAATTTTAATAGAGGTGTGAGTATTAAACCCTAAATTAATTACTAATTTTTATATTAAAAAATTATATAATAAACATGTAAATTCATTATCACATTAATGCTAGGGACTTGAATCAAAATTTGAGAACTAATAAGGTCTTAGTCAATGAACAGTAAAAACTAAGGACCGGATACTAATTTTTCCTAGAAAACTTCATTTTAATCCTTAAAAAAGATGAGTTTTAGACTATAACCTTGTGTAAGATTAAAATCCAATTTTAGTCCCTAGTATGTAACCATCTCATTTATTAGTTATATTTTGATGTTTTATTTATCTTTTTATTCCTATTTTAATGTATTAATTACATTTAAATTTAATTTTCAGTTCATTTATCATAATATTTTAATGTCTACATTTAGGCAACTAATTTTTTTTATAATATATAGTCCGATAACAATTTTGTATGTTCTTCATTTAGGTACATTAATATATTTGAATATTTCGGTATATCCATCAATACAAACATATAGGTACATTAATTCATTGATACAAACATATACATGCGTTTCGGTACATGCATTGGTACACACATTTGAGTTTTTTTTTTTTTTAATTTTATTTAGTATAATGATATATTTTACACTAAGGCTATGGGGTTCGGTTAAGCCACACAATAACTTAATTTGGTATCGAATTTGTCATCCACGAGATTCGAATCTAATACCTCTCACTTGAGTATTGACTTTCAGGTACATTAATTCAATATACTATATTTCGGTACGTACATTCTGGTACATTAATTCAATATAATACATTTCGATACATATATTTCGGTACATACATTTCGGTATGTACATTTTGATACATACATTTCGATATTGACGTTTAGGTACATTAATTCAATATAATACATTTCGGTATGTATATTTCGGTACATACATTTTGGTATATATATTTTGGTACGTACAATTTGGTACGTATATTTCGGTACGTACATTTCAGTGTGTATATTTCGGTACATACATTTCGGTATTGATATTTAGGTACATTAATTCAATATAAAACATTTCGGTACATACATTTAGGTTCATTATAATATATTTCGGTGTAATCATGTAGGTACAAAAAAGTCAATTATATATATTTCGGCACAGTACAATCATGTATTTATATATTTTGTATCACAAATTCTTTTAATATTTTCTCATTTATGTTCATTTATAATTAAAGAACTAAATATGTGCATATTAATAAATTTAAAATTTAATGTGAGAGAGATTAAATAAAAATACACATTGAATAACAAAAATTGAATATAAATTTTGATAAAAATACACTTTAAGGGATTAAATTGAATATGTAATCTAGCACCGGATTTTTTTATTTTAATTTTAATCTTTTGTAAGTACTAATGTTCAAAAACCCCTTATTTTTTTTCAAGTTATTAAAGGATTGTAGAGAGCATCAGATATTGCAGATGGTGCAATATTGGCTCATATAAGAGGGAAGGACCTCATGGCAATTTCCTTTGGATGTTTTAACCTTAAATGCTAATTTATTCAACGCGGCAAATGTTGCCAACGCGGGCAATAGGGTAAGTGTAATGTAATGTCAGTGTGTTAAGAAGCGCGCTGTTTTTTTTGCTATTAACAGCAAAAAAAAAAAAAAAAAAAAGGATGGGTGGCTTTGTGATTGCCATTTCCTGCAATTGAATTGAACTCATAAAAAATGGCATTCATGACTACTTTCTCTTTTCAGTCTACTCACTCACATAGAGTCACTCTCTTCTTCTTCTCCTCCTCCTACCTCCCTCTTGGCTTCGCCTTTGAAGCCTTCGTCTGGGAATCACCATCATCAGTCGCCCACTCCGATTGTTTCTTCGGCCATTTCCTCCCCTCTCTCCGGGTAATGCTTCTTTCTCTCTGTCGGTCCCTTTCATGTTACCTCTATCTCTCTCATCTCTCTCATCTCTCTCATCTCTCTTTCTCTCTCTCTCTCCTGTTTTACGCACTATGGTTTTCGGTTTCAATGTGTTTTCTGCATCGGTCGAAACAGTTGCTGCTGGGTCGAACTGGGTTACTAACAAGTGTTCAAATTTTAAAATCCAAGCCATTCTTGTGGTTAAGCACTAAAAAAATCTCGAATCTTTTACAATTTGTTTCCAACAATCAATTCAAATAAGCAAATCCAAAAGATTGAAATCAAGCTTGTGAGAAAGGAGAGAGGAAGAGAAGACAGGATACAGAGGTAGTACTATTAAGGCTAATTACGATTTTTTACTTGAGTTTTTAGTTAAAATTATAAGAAGTTAGAAAGTTTGGCTAAAATTCATTTCCAACCTCTAAAATTGGTTATTTTTCGAAATATCTCATTTCATTTGCCAAAGATGAATTAGGTCTTGTCGTTAGAGAACAATTCGTGAATAAATTGCTCTTGAATTAAGGTGTTTTTGTTCTTAGAAAAATACTTGAATTTATTTTTTGTGGTTTACGTTTGTTTCTTATTTGTTTATGGTATACGTTCAAATAGTCAAACGAAACTAGGAGGGAGACTCTAATGGATGCAAGGACTATATCCATTATTTTTGCTATGCTTGTCCTGGGCTGCCATTCACGAAACTAGGAGGGAGACTCTAATGGATGCAAGGACTATATCCATTATTTTTGCTATGCTTGTCCTGGGCTGCCATTCTGTTTCTGCAACCATTTTCAGAAAAATCCATATTGATGTAGAGAACAGAGTATTACCAAAAGTTGATGTCGAACTTCACTGCAAGTCCAACAATGACGACTTGGGCAGTCATGTAATTCCACCTAGCGGAGCAGACAACTTTACATTCCATGACAATCTGTGGGACACGACCCTCTTCTATTGCTACATGCAGTGGAAAAGGCCAGATGGCAAATGGGTCAAGGGCGCCTTTAAGATACACGAGCTCAAGAGGGATCTAAGACACTGCATGCATCGTTGCAAGTGGCAAATACATGCAAAAAGCATCTTCTCCTTCACCCTTGATACCAAGCGGTGGAAAAATCTCTACAAGGACTTCACTATTGAGGATAGGGCGAGTTCACCAAATAATGCTCCGCCCAGTGCATACTCTTCATTCATTTTTATTACTCTCGTGGTGCACTCTTTGTTCATTGTATAAACCATGATTACAAGGTTGAGAGATCCAAGCAATTTACAATTAGAAAACTGGGAAAAGTAAAATTATTGTTTTTAACTTTTAAATACCTGCCAAGTTCCCATGTTAAGCTTCCTATCTGTAATTGGAACCTTGCATAAGAACCATGAACATGTAAATGTCAAGGAGGTCACAAATTCCTCATGTAATTGAGCAAGTTTCTGCCAAAGACTTCTAGAGCTGTAAATTTGAGTTTGGTAAGGTATGACATATCGGTGTAACAAAGGGAACAAAATTGTGGATAGTACTATGGAAAAAGATATCTATAGACAAAAAGGTAGAACATTCCGATTCTATTATACATGTTTGGTTTAATTTTAGCATGAAAATCTTCAAGTTTTCACGAGTATATTGATTTACAAAAACTTCTAAGTTTCAATAACGCTTATTCGAAACTTCAAATTCGATTTTAATGAGCTTCCAGTTTATTGGATACCTGCAAGCAAACACAATATACAATATAGTACAAGTAGAGTGAAGTCGGGTACCACCTTTCAGACTCTAGAATGAGTATGGGTCCAAAGAAAAAGAATAAAATATTAGATAGGAATATGAGGCCGGTTTCGGGCCCATAAACTATTGGGGTTGCTGGCCCAACTAATAAAATTGTTTTTATCTTCTGGGTTCTGGACTGCAGGTTCAGTGGGCCCAATAAGCGCGGCCCCAACAGGCTGTAGAAGCAAAGAAGAGCCCACGGGGTCTCGGGTCGGGCGAGAGGTCAACCCAGCATGGCTGAGCATTGTAGTTACATTTTCTCTTAATATTTAATATCCACATTTCTCTCTCGGTCATCTCTTCGATCCAGCCTGCAAGTACCAACCTCTGGTTCCCACGCATTCGATTCGACTTGCCATTGTTTCTTTCTGTAAGGAATTTCTGAGAGAGAGATTCAATTTCTATCCACTGTGTATCTATATGTATATGTGTGGTATACGTCCTGTATGATTTGATTTGGGATTCGGGGATTGCGATTGTGTTGAGCGGGTGTGGTGGTGATCTGGTGTGAGATCGGAGGAAAATGGCGGGTCCGTATGCGGATCAGCTTGAAGCCTACTTCAGGAGAGCAGATTTGGATGGAGATGGCAGGATCAGCGGAGCTGAAGCCGTCGCTTTCTTCCAGGGTTCCAATTTGCCCAAACCAGTTCTTGCTCAGGTTCCTCTCTCTCCCTCTCCCTCTCTCTCTCTCTATATATATATATATATGTGTGTGTGTGTATAAAGATTTGAATCATCATCTATTTGTGTGTGTATTTGTGGATTCATAAGCTTGAATACCTATCTGAATTACCACAAATAATAATTAGTGTATGAATTCTGTCATTTGAGAAACTAGGAAATTTACAAAGTTAATGGATTGCTATAGACCGACTTCACATTCCTTTCACCTTGTTCTAATGGACAATTTTACGACTTCATTGTTTTGGAACGAGTCTGTTATTTGTCCTAGTTGATATTCAGTGAACATTGTGCCTAGTTGGTCATATGTCTCTTTGTTCTGTTCATCTTATTGTTAGTATTATACATCACGGTGTTGTAACAGCTTAAGATTGTTGGAAAGTTTTCTGTGTTGCTCTTGCTTGTGCTTATATTCGGACTTATTTAATCTACGGAATTCAGAATTTGATTTAGCATGGTACTTCTGGCTGACCAAATGTTGTATGTTTACGAGCTGCAGATTTGGATGCATGCTGATCAGAACAAAACTGGTTTTCTTGGTCGGCCAGAATTTTATAATGCACTCAGACTTGTGACTGTTGCACAGAGTAAGAGAGATTTAACTCCGGATATTGTCAAGGCGGCATTATACGGTCCAGCTGCTGCAAAAATTCCTGCTCCTCAGATTAATCTTCCACCCACATCTGCACCTCAATCAAATCCAGTGGCTGCTGCATCTAGGCCACAGATGGGTATGGGAACCCCGCCAACATCTCAAAATTTTGGATTTAGAGGACCAGGAGTTCCTAATGCATCCACGAACCAGAATTATTTTCCACCCCAGCAAAATCAGTCCATAAGACCTCCTCAAGCCATGCCGACTGGAATGCCTACTGTCGTTAATTCTCGTCCACCCCAACAAGGTGTTGGAGGTGGTATGGGGCCTCCCAATGTTCCAAACTCAAACATCTCAAATAATTGGCTTGGTGGAAGCGCTGGTGCATCTCCTGCTGGGCCCAGAGGGGTTAGTCCTTCCATGCCCTCATCTACACCAAACTCACAGCCTCCAGTTTCCCTGCCGACAACTGGCGACTCCAAAGCATTAGTTGTTTCTGGCAATGGATTTGCATCCAGTTCGGCTTTATCAGGTGATTTATTTTCTGCAACTCCCAGTCAACCGAAACAGGAATCTTCTGGGTCTATATATTCTGCTAGAAGCATACCTACCCCATCAGCCACTCTTCCAGTTTCCAGTGGGCCCCAATCTTCCAGTAAGCTCAATGCACTTGATTCATTGAGTGCATTCACCATGCAGCCTTCTGGCAGTCAGTTTCAGCGGCCGCAGGGACCTTCAAACCCAAGCCAGCAGGTTTCAGCTCCAGCTTCTTCCTCTTTTCCATCATCTGGGAGTTCAGTGGGAGCAGGAAACTCTACATCTGGAAATTCGCAGATTCCTTGGCCAAAGATGAAGCCATCTGATGTCCAGAAATATTCAAAAGTGTTTATGGAAGTAGACACTGACAGAGATGGGAGAATCACTGGTGAGCAGGCACGGAATCTGTTTCTGAGTTGGAGGTTACCAAGAGGTAAGGTTTTTTCATTTGAATGTAAACATAACTAATGCACTAGGTTAGATGACTAATCTTTAATTTAACAATTTGAAAAAGAGAATAAGTAACCCATTTAATTTTTCTTTAAACGAAGTTCATCATTCAGCATTTCATATGGTTATTTGTTAGAGTTTCTTGGAATTAGTGGATCAAATTGGTAATGTGTATATCACATTTCAACCTCGTGATCATTGAACATGTGTGAAGGGACTGATTTGAATAGGATATTTGGGGTTCAGTATTGGTAAACTGTGTAGGTGATGTGGTGGATTTTCATATGTGAAAAATTATATTAGTAAAATCGTTGAAAATATTCAGGATGAAGGTGTACATTTTGGTGGTGATGTGGTTGATTCAAATCAGTTTTCCATTCATCTATGAATGGACATTCAATTTACTTTTACAGTAATTTAACTGTTCGTCATTGGACAGGTCAAGCACTTAATTTACATTTATACAGTGGCCAAATTTAATTTTGACCCAAGATCTTTGTTACCCTCAAGATGTTTGTATCGATGGAATTATGCTTTTTGTTTTACATTTAATTGGACAATCTTTTTGAAGACTTTGTTTGGTTCAACAAATGCTCAATAATGTCCATTTTTGCCTTTCTCAGAGGTTTTAAAGCAGGTGTGGGACTTATCTGATCAAGATAATGACAGCATGCTTTCCTTGAGGGAGTTCTGCTTTTCTCTCTATTTGATGGAACGTTACAGGGAAGGTCGTCCTCTTCCAGACACACTTCCACATAATGTGATGCATGATGAGACTCTACTCTCAATGACCGGTCAACCCAAAATGGCTTATGGAAATGCAGCTTGGAGTCCCAACCCTGGTAATGGCTAGATTTCTCTTTTTACATTTAGTGTTCGCCTCGTTAGATTGCTCATTAGATACATGTTCTCCTTGAATTTAGGTTTTGGACAACATCAAGGGATGCAAGGTGGACAACATCAAGGGATGCAGGGTGTGACACCTGCTGCGGGTTTGAGGCCACCAATGCAACGAAGTCTTCCCCAGGCTGACGGTGCATTGCAACCGAATCAGCAGAATTTGAGAGTGCGAGGGATGGAGGGTTTGAATACAACCCAACATGATAATGGGAAGCATGATTCAGCTAACTCAAATCCTGAAGAGCCTAAAGATGCAGGGAAAAAGGCAATTTCCTTTCTTCTTTTTATTCCGATGTACACAGTCTTGCTTCAAGTTTTAACAGTCTCTTTTATTTTCTGCGGTGTCATTTGATATATTGGTGATATGAATTACTCTAACAATCTCAGACAGGAAGTTCATAACCCGCCCCCCCCTTCCCCTCGAAGTGGGTCATGTTGTCCCGAACAAGTTTCCTTCTTCCTTTTCTCCTAAGTCCTAAGCATGATAAATCACTTCTTTGAAGCAAAATTTTCACTTAAGAAACTTAGTTTTTACAGAGACAGAAAGCCTAAGGTTTATTCAGTTTTGCAAGTCTAAGTAACTTATAAATTGAAAGACCAGCATAGCCATTCTAATACACAAAAGTATCTTTAAGAGATCTAATGAGAAAATAATAAGCATCCTACGTGATCACGTTAGGTCAATATTATGCACAGTACAGTCCTATATTGTATAGAACGCTGTTCAACAGTTAGATTGCAAATTGAGTCCATTCTAAATTTCCAGTTCAATCCAACATCTTGAACAAGGAAAGACCAGAGATGTTACTGTTATCTTAATATCATTTTGAACCTCATAAAATTTGTTTATGCGGAAATGATCTCAGGAATATTTTGTTGAATCATCTGATATACCTCCAGTCTTGGAAAAAAAAGAGGAGATGAAGCACAACAGTCTTGGAAGTTGCTCCTAGTTAAAATAATTAATCCTCAGTCAAACAGTTTAAGAATTGCATCTTGAAGTTGGTTATTGTTTAAACATGGAAAAAGGTTTTGTCTGAAGGGGACCAAAGACAGTTATTTTTCAACGTTGATTTTTCTTTATTTTCCATGCTTCGTGTATTTGCTTTTTGTTTATTTTCCTGCAATATTGTTGGTGTCGACATATTTATGGAGTTGAGCGTCTCTTGCCTTTAAATTTGTGAGTACTCACTACTCAATCATTCTTATTCCTCTCCCAACCCATCTTAGAATGGAGGAACTTTTATACGATTTTGCAGAAAATAATGTGCTTTGTCAGGTTTCATATTATTGATAATTTGATAATTATATTTTCTTCTCAAAGATTTTTAATTTTTGTCTTCATGGGATAAGAAATCATTCTTTTAATCATGGCAGGTTGAAGAAACTGAGAATGTGATTTTGGACTCAAGAGAGAAGATGGAGTTCTATCGCACAAAAATGCAGGAACTTGTTAGTAGCTTCTGTCCTTGGCTGTTTTTCTTCTGGTCATTGGTCTAGAGTACTGTTAAATTTCCTTACAGTATAGCTCAGTTGTTCAATTGTATATATTGATATATTGATTTGTCCATAGGATGCGACAATAGAGGGCTTGTTCATGGGGGTAGTTGAAATGCCTTCTGTTTCACATTATATTGGTGTCTAGTGATTCTATAATGTTAGTTATGGTAGTGTGGGATCAGAAATAATAAATTGCTATAGAAAGTGATTTTAGTAACCTTCCTACCGGCAGAAAGTTATCTGGCTCAGTTGATCCTTGAATTTCAATCAAGTGACTTTGTCCACTTTTAAGTTCTGAGATATAATGCATTCAGGCATTGCCTCTGGTTCTATGTTTCTGCTGGGTATTGTTATAAGCTTCTAAAGCAGTGGAATTTTGGCCATAGTGCACGGTTTCTGCCTCTCTTAACTTTCTTTTGGTCATTTCTTACAGGTTCTGTATAAAAGCAGATGTGATAACAGATTAAATGAGATCACAGAAAGGGCAATTGCTGACAAGCGTGAGGTATTTTCTTACAAAGATGAATTGTACTACTAACATTTAGCAAGAATGGTTTCCCATTAATTCATGTTAATGAGTTGTATTGCAGGCTGAGTTACTGGGCAAAAAATATGAGGAGAAGTACAAACAAGTGGCAGAAATAGCATCTAAGTTAACTATTGAAGAGGCCACGTTTCGTGAAGTTCAGGTATTTATATTCTTGCTTCAGGAGTATTGGTTTATTGCAGTCATGCCATATGTTGCAGGCATATATATGTATTTCTTTTTCTTTCTTCTGCTGTTTTCATACACAAGTAATAATACTCAGTTCCCCCCAGTAGCTGCTTTATTATTCAAATGCAGTTATGCCATATGTTGCAGGCATATATATGTATTTCTTTTTCTTTCTTCTGCTGTTTTCATACACAAGTAATAATACTCAGTTCCCCCCAGTAGCTGCTTTATTATTCAAATGCAGTTATGCCATATGTTGCAGGCATATATATGTATTTCTTTTTCTTTCTTCTGCTGTTTTCATACACGAGTAATAATACTCAGTTCCCCCAGTAGCTGCTTTATTATTCAAATGTTTTGTTGTATAATGAGTGCTTTTATTACTTTGAAGTGTGCCTTTTTTACAACAACCTTCAATTTCATTGCTTATATATTACTCGACTCATTCTCAGGAGAGGAAAATGGAATTGCATCAAGCAATTGTTAAGATGGAGCAAGGAGGTAGTGCAGATGGTATTCTTCAGGTAAACTCCTTCCCATTAGCTATGGTGAACTATGCGTGTAACTTTGTTTGTTTCTAATGCATTGTGTCTACGATAGGTCCGTGCTGATCGTATACAATATGATCTTGAGGAGCTAGTAAAGGCTCTTACAGAACGTTGCAAGAAACATGGATTAAACATGAAGTCAAGTGCAATAATTGAACTTCCAACTGGTACTACAGTCGCATTCGTTTTCCTGTACTCTATTGTTTCACTTAAACAATGTCCCATATTCAAGGAGAATACAAATAATCTAGTATATCACTGTATACTCATAATAAAGAAAAGGAATAACCTAATCAGATACATTTAGAGTGAGCTTCAGTTCAGGGATTCTTCAAATAAGCTTACTTGAGGGACACTCTTGTAAGACCACTCCACAAGTCAAGTGCAATCAAACTCATTTAGGAACCCGCTTAAGACCGTCAACTGAGTTTAAGACATGCACTAGCCTGTTTGTTAGTATACAACACAATTATCCATGTGGGTTTATCTACATGGAAGTCTTAATGCCTTAAAAAAAGTGCATGTGTAATGTGGCCTTGTGCATGGGAAAGTTTTGTGGAAACTTCCAAGGAAGAAAACTCCAAGTTGCTTTAATCTCACACCCTTTTTATATGAGAAACTAACTTTATATATTGTTTAACCCATTGCACTTATGCTTGAATTTATCATTATTGATGTGTGCCTCCATTATGAAGTCCCAAAATTTAGCCTTCGTATTTTGGTTTTTTTTTCCTGACATTTTTTGCATGTGATGGTTCTTAAGGTTGGCAACCTGGAATTCAAGAGGGAGCCGCTGTTTGGGATGAAGATTGGGATAAGTTTGAAGATGAAGGTTTGTCCTCTTGTTCACAGTTATTATATTTTTGTTGTGTTTTTAATGAGTTAGTATCTAGTCATTATTCTCAAATATGCAGATGCACATTAAGCATGGTAATCCAACAGAGATGTTACAGAAATACTTGCTCATTCTTATATGTGGACATGTCAACTTTTTCAGGATTTGGTAATGATCTGACAATTGATGCCTCGGCAAAAGCACGATCTGCATCTGTTCAGAGGGAACATACTTCCCCTGATCGTAGTTCCACTCCTGATACATCATCATTTGCTGATCGCAAGTCAAGGAATGGGGAACATGCCTTTGGAAGTGAATCTGTTTTCGCCCATGGTGAAGATGAATATGGAAGAAGCTCAAATGGTAGTCCAGCTGCCAGGAATGCTCCAGAAAGCCCATCAGGAGAGTTCTCTGACATCCATTATGGTAAAAGTTCTGAAGCAGATGCAGAAACACATGGGTATGGAGTTAATTCAATTCTTTACTTATGACTCTCTCTCTCTCTCTCCCCCCAAACACGCACGCACACACACACACACACAAAAGTCCTGACACTGATTTTATGAATTTCTGATGACAGAAGTTTTGATGAATCGACCTGGGGTGGCGCCTTTGACAATAATGATGATACTGACTCCGTCTGGGGTTTTAACACCAAGGTGCTCCTGGACATGCTGAAGCACACCATTCTAGCTCCTGATTATTAGATTACACCAAACGAACTAATCTTTCCCATATTTGATGCCAACCTGCAGGGCTCAGATGCTGAGAAGCATAAAGATTTCTTTGGATCGGACGACTTTGGTCTCAACCCAATAAGAACTGGTTCCCCCCACGCCGAAACCAGCTTTCAGAAAAAGAGCCTGTTCTTTGAAGACTCTGTTCCCAGCACTCCGCTCTCCAAATTTCAGAACTCTCCAAGATACAGCGAGGCTGGGGACTACCACTTTGACAATTTATCGAGGTTTGATTCCTTCAGCAGCAACAGGAATGACGTTGGCTTTTCTTCCCAACCTGAGAGGTTCTCGAGGTTCGATTCCATAAATAGCACTAGAGATTTTGGGGGCCACACACGGTTCGACTCCATAAGCAGCAGCAAGGACTTTGGTCGGTTTGACTCCATGAGCAGCAGCAGGGACTTTGGTCAGGGTCGCGAGCCGCAGCTCACAAGGTTCGACTCCATAAACAGCAGCAAAGATTTTGGCCAGGGTGCATATTCTTTCGACGAGACTGATCCATTCGGCTCTTCTGGGCCATTTAAGGTCTCATCAGAGAGTCAAACATCGAAGAAAGGATCTGATAGCTGGAGCGCTTTCTAACGGGAAATCCACTGTACCCCGTGAAAAAGCCGAAATTTCGTTACTTGTTTTCTCCATTTTGTTTCAGGGTTGAGGGTTTGTTGATGGTAGCCAAATTTTTGTGTGATAAATTCTGTATAAGTGTATGGCTTGGAAGAACCTGTATTGTTGTTTGTATGGCCTTGTTGTATTATTTGATGACAGACCATTTATATTTGTTCAATACGGTGTATAATTTATTACTCATTTGATCTGAAATAATTGACGAGAATAATCAATCGTGTTGTATATCAAAGTTTGGAGTGCTAATAATAATTTTTATAAAAATATAGACAATCTCGAATTCTCAGCCTTGCAATGTACGATAGACCGGTTTACTTGAGTGTACATTAAAATTCGGAGTGTTAATAATAATTTTCATAAAATAAAACAATCTCAAATTCTCAGCCTTGCAATGTGGGTTAGACCGGTTTATGGGGCAATTTCGGAACGGTTCGAGCGGTTCGGTTCTTTCCTGTTTTATTTTCCGCCGTAGTCATTATCAACATGGAAAAAAAATGGTGGCGGACGAAATGAAAAGTCTGCTGGGTTTGGAGTTAATTGTAGTTGTTCAAAGGGCAAAAGGGTCAAAAAACTTGTTGCTGGCCTGGCTTAACGGGTTTTAAATACAACCTTAATCCGCACCCACACCACTCAACAAGTTGACGCTGACACAGAGAAGCTCACAAGCGAAAGCAACGAAAGATGGGTTCTTCTGCCGCTTCTCTGACCAATCCGCTGACATCATCCTCCCTCTCCGGCCCCTCGGAGCTCGCTGCTCCCATACAGTTCCGGCCGGCGTGCCCCACCACGACTACCGGCCTAAGGTCCACCCGTATAACCAAGATCAATGGTTTGAGGCTGAAAGGCAAGTCTTGGTCTTCGTCTGTGGTGTGCAAGGCTGTGTCTGTGAAGCCGCAAACCGCCGTTGAAGGTCTCAACATTGCCGAAGATGTCACTCAGGTATAACCATTGTTCACTTTTTTTTTTTGTTCTCTGCGAAATGCGAATTCCAGTAGGTAATTGGCTGCTACGTTTGATGTCAATATTCGAATGCGATTCTTGATTTTAAAATTTAATTAGTTTAATCTGCTTACTTGATAGTGCATTTGTATTCGTAACCGTAGATTGGTTTTATTCGATTGATGTTGTGTTGTTGTTGGTTGAATATGTTATGGAATTGTAATTGGTTCTTGGTTTAATTGTCCCCAAATTCATTTTCAACGTGCTTTGAATTTTGAGGGGTGACAGGGGTCACGAATTACTGCCGTTTTTTCCTTGCAAATGATCGAAATTATGAAGCTGGTCGGTTTGCATTGTTGAAACTATAGATGGCAAGGTTAAATTTCTCTCCATTACAAGTTCGGAATAAGGAAGTTAGGAATATCCACCTTTCTTACACTGGTTTTGTTTTTGTTTTTATTTACTTTTGGGATGCTTTGATTGATGCTTGTGAGGTCAACCCTCACTGTGGACTCACGTGGGGTTTGATTTCCTTGTGAAGAGAAGAAACGACGTTGTGAGTTACTTCAGGTCTACTCTTCACTGTGGATACCTTTTAATTAACTTGAAAAAATTGATAATATCTAGGATCATTTGTAAGAACAAGAGAGAGGTAGCTTTCGCCCTTCTAGTTTCGTTTTTCATTTTTATTTAGTGTACTTGATATCGTCAACTCTTACTTAGGAATGTTAATTTGATACAGATAGCCAAATACTGTATCTTTTGTGTTTTGTTTTATTCAATTAACCCACTATTTAGGTTGCACAGTTACGTTATCTCCAAGAAAATTCAGAAGGTTGATGGAGCATGTCATATTCGTAGCTGTTTTGCTTGAAAGTGAGTCCATGTTATTATTATTATCGTAGATATCGAGATCTTTCTGGGAGAGTGGACCTGTGTGATTACTCACACTAGACAAAGAAGGATGAAGTTTGAAATAATTTTAATCAGCATTGTGCCATATTATTTAGTTATCTATATTCCTGATAACTAAATAAATTTTAATGAAAGCACCAATAGGGTTCTACCCTTTTAAACTACTTTATGATAATTCCAATGCCATCAACTGTCACTTGTGAGTAAATAATTCTTTCAAACTATAAATGGGCAATATTGTTTTTTTAAATCAGAAAATTTAAAAGTTAAGACATTTTAGAAATTGAATTTATAAGGAATTGAGAAGGTTGGCCCTTGCTGAGATTAGGGTAGCATTTGCTTTTTGATTGAATAAATGAATAGACATCGCCTTTTGTGAAAATCTGGAACATGCTTAAATAGGCTGCAAGATCTAGTTATAAGGAAGTTCTGGAATAATCCATGGAAGTTAGAGTATTTAGTTTAGCTGCATGGAAATTAGAATCGTATGATTATTTTATATTTCTATATAAATATTGGCTCTAAAAAAATTGGAGTTCATTGAACTTTAAAATCTGAGAAACTTAAACTATGTTTCTTCATGTGATTATATCGTTTAGAATTATTCTTGTGCAGGGACAGAATATTTTCAATCACTATATCAGATGCTTCAAGCTGTTTTTCTTACCGAGAAGTCTTTGTCGAGGAAAGAAAATTTCAATATGTATAGTATACTGAAAAGGATTAGTTTTGTCTCCTTTGATGAGGCCTGTTCTAGTCCACCCTAAAATCCAATATGAGAATTCATAGTTCGTAGAAAAGCACACATCTCTTTCTTCTATATTTTTATCAAGATTCAAAGTAAAGCATGGAAGTTCTTTTGCCTTATGTCATACCAAACACAAATAGCTGAGAATGAGTGAAATTTTTTGATGTGGTGTTGCGTATTGAAAATGTAGTTAACTTGGGTTGGGTTGAAATGCTGATCTATGTGATGGTATTATTTGAATTTTGTTGGAAATGCTATTTCCCTTCTTAACACTGAGTACAATAGTACTGAACGTTCCATTTTCTGGTTAATAGACATAACTAGAAATCATGTGACTACAATGTGTACGTGTTTTTCTTCTAAATTTGAAGTCCTTATGTTTCTTTTTAATTCATTTGTTACAATCGCTACTTTGGTGATGCAGCTTATTGGGAAAACACCAATGGTGTACCTGAATAATATTGTAAAGGGGTCAGTTGCAAATATTGCTGCCAAGCTTGAGATTATGGAGCCATGTTGCAGTGTCAAGGACAGGTGAGGAAGCATTGACTGTTATTCTGGGTACTAAGCACTTGGATTTTTTTGGTTTTTTAATGTGATTCTGAAACATTATTCTCAGACTGATATGAGAGAAACAAACCCCTGGATTGATATATGAAATGACATAGTTACTTGATAATGAACTCTACATTTCATAGCTTAGCTTTCAATAAATAGCAGTTTTGGAGAACAAATTTCCATATATAATAATTGCTGGTTTAAAAAACTCAAAGGCGTATGGCAGTAAATGTGCACTACTGGCCTTCTCCCTAATCGTGTTTGTATGAGTATTGTGTAATTGCACATCTTGTTATGATGAAAGCTAATGTGTTTATTTGTCTTTTGATTATTGTAAATATCATATGTTTTATATTCCTACTATTACTAATGTGTTTGATGTTAGAGGTCGCACTTGGTGCGATGGCAAGTGCCTTCGCCCATGAGCGGTAGGTCTCGGGTTCGAGACTTGGGAGCAGCCTCTCCATAAAATGGGGGTAAGGCTAGCCGACATTCACCTCTCCCAGACCCTGCGTAAAGCGGGAGCCTTGTGCACTGGGTACGACCTTTTTTTACTAATGTGTTTGATGTTCATCTTCAGAATAGGTTACAGTATGATAACTGATGCTGAGCAAAGAGGACTCATAAAGCCTGGACAGGTAGCTTGTTATGGATATAAATCTCATGATGTTGTTAAGACTAAAAAAAGAATATAGCTCTTATGCATGTGCGCTAATGAGTAAGATGGTTTTTAATTAGGCTGCATTGCTAATTGGCTCTTTGGTTATTCCCTAAAGTTATTGCTCTCTGACCAGCCATTAGTTCTTTGGTTCTGATTTCAATTCAAATTAGGGTTCCTGTTGCAGAGGGTTAGTTCTAAAAGATGCCTATATACTAAATAGTATCATAATTCATATTGCGATGCTGGCCATCTGTGCATGCATCGTGCTATATTTTCCACCTGTAATTGGATGTCCTTCAAATATTGGCTGCTTTTCATTGCCATGTCTTTGTGGAGTGTAGACTTGTGTTGAACAAAATTTATAAAAATTCATGGAATCATGTAGCAATGTTCTTTTTCCCAAAATTTAGTCTTGGCTGTTTAAAACTTGAAATGAGTGCATGGTTCACATGTTTAGATATTTGTTGTTTTGGTTCATGTAAAATCAGACATGCCTGTGAAGCTTCACTTTGTTTCCTTTTCATAGTTTCTTTACATTCTTGACATCGTTTTATTCCCTTATTTTTTTAGAGTGTCTTGGTGGAACCCACGAGTGGAAACACAGGCATTGGCCTTGCATTTATAGCTGCAACTAAGGGATATAAACTCATCTTGACAATGCCAGCTTCAATGAGTTTGGAGAGAAGGGTTCTTTTAAAGGCATTTGGAGCTGAGCTTGTTTTGACTGATTCGGCAAAGGGAATGAAGGGAGCAGTTCAGAAAGCTGAAGAAATATGCAACAGTACTCCAAATGCATACATGCTTCAACAGTTCGACAACCCTGCTAATCCTAAGGTGTCTTGGCTTCCTATCTCTACTCTGTTTATTATTTAACACGGGTCGTTTTAGCATCTATGCTATTCGGCCACTTGCATTTGCATTTACTGCCAGGTTTCAGTTTTGGTTTTCTTTATTTGTCTTTTTGTAATTGTCATATGCCTACACAAAAGGCCAGAGAATTCATGTTAGTTTCGTTTTACATATCCACAGTGATGGTGGACGTGGTGTTTATATCCTGTCCATGGGAATATTTGTACAGTGCTGACCTGCGGCCCAAATTTTGTTCATTATATGTCAAAAAGCAGAATAGTGCTTTGCTTAACCTTGGAAAGAACATTGTGTAGCTTAACCTTGGAAGTATATGGGGTTGGAAAATTGGATAATATTCAACTCAAATCCCAGAGATATTCACATGAAAGAGAAAATTGTCTCTTGGTAGATTATTTTTCTTCTTAGATAGTAGATACGTTCACTTTTCTTTTATCTGTTATGATCATTTGCTTCGAACTTTACTTTTTTTGGCATCCAGAAGCACGTGAGTTTGACCTTTGTCACCTTTCCATAAGGATAGCAAATTGGCAGAGAGATCTTCTAACTAGTTGTAGTGTAATGACATTCTGGCTTCCAGTGCAGTTAGATGTCTATATTTATATTGGATGTTCTATATGCAGATACACTATGAGACAACTGGTCCAGAGATCTGGGAAGATACAAAAGGCAAGGTGGATATATTTGTCGGAGGAATTGGAACAGGTGGAACCATTTCTGGTGTAGGACGGTTCCTTAAAGAGAAAAATCCTAAAGTAAAGGTATGTTGTTTTTCTGATTCACAGTTTCCAAGACATATGTTGTTTTTCTGATTCACAGTTTCCAAGACATACACGCAAACATGCTGACCAACCAGGATCTGATAGCTTCACCTTGAATGTGTCAATTATAAGGAAAAGTTAACTCGAATCAGATCCTGGTTTATATCTGTATTGGCTGGAGGGAAAATTGTTTTTAAACAGAGGATTTTTCTTCATTTGCATTCCTTTTCTTTTTCGCCATCTTTCTTTGTTTTCCATTCTGTTATTTATGTTTCCACCATCTGATCTTAAAAATTAACAGATTATTGGCGTAGAACCAACGGAAAGCAACATCCTTTCAGGTGGAAAGCCAGGTAAGATAGTAGAGCAGCGTTCTGATCATCTTAATGCAGTGTTTTTTAAAATATTCTGTCATTTGTTCGTTAATTACATGCTTGTTTACTATTCATTGTCGAAAATGTAGGTCCCCACAAGATTCAAGGGATTGGAGCTGGATTTATACCTAGAAATTTGCACCAGGATGTTGTCGATGAAATTATAGAGGTCTAAGATCTTATTCCAACTCAATCTAGTTACATTCTTTATACTTGTTTCTCTCTTTACACTTGAAATAAATATCCTTATATGAAAGCTAACTTTCCAAGTTACACAATCAATTGTGCTTATGTTGACGTTTGCAATACAAATCATGTTTACGCTGTAATTGATCCTATCAAATGTTATTTTTCTTGTCATTTGTCTATGTATCATTAATTACATCAGGTCTGTTTGGAATTGCTTTCTAGTTGTTTCTCACAGATAGTGATCTTGGCAGATCTCAAGTGATGAAGCTGTTGAAACTGCAAAGCAATTAGCACTCCAGGAAGGCTTGTTGGTACATGTTTTCTACTTTTCATCTAAATTTATATTTAGACAAAGGAAAAATTAACTTAATCCTCATTCTTGGGTGTTGGGATTAATCACCTCAAGTGGGAGATCACATTTTGGACGATTACATTAAAGGGATGCTTTTTTCCACACATAGGTTTTAGATTACAACCGGAGAAGAATTCGAAGCACATTTTCGACGATTAGATTAAAGGGACACTTTTTTTGCACACATTTCAGCACATTTTAGCACATTCGGTCGACGATATGAAACCTTTTTCATTGTCAATGGAGCAAAAATGAACTTTCTTTCCTCAACCTCTCCATCTGCGACATTCTTTCACAGCCCATGAATGAAACCAAGTAGGGAAAAAGTCCATGGAGTAGAATGTAGAGTTGAGATCCAATTTCGGAATATTTTCTAATAATTACTTCATATCAGGTTGGGATTTCTTCAGGAGCAGCTGCTGCTGCTGCAATCAAGGTTGGTAAGAGGCCTGAGAATGCAGGGAAGCTTATCGCGGTATATCATCCTCTCTCTATTTTCTCTTAAAGTAATTCTTTTTGCATAGAATTTACATACTGCAAGTTGGGAAGATATAAAAGGTGTTCATTTTAGACCACGCACACACAACATTATACCAAGTGCAGAAGATTGTGTAGGCTCTAGAACTTATATCCTACAACTGAGGTGGGACTATGAAAATGTAAGACTTTTTCTTCGAATTTTTTCACATGAGATGGCTTGAGATGGTTTCACTGGATGCATAGTTCCTACTATTGTTGCTGGCTCTTATATTAGATTAGATCTTGTCCAGAAAAAGAGGCCATAGATCTTACTTAGCTTGTCACAAGAGGTCTGTGGAATTCATGTGGAATCAAAACTAGGGAATTCCCACAGGAATTAATTCGATTGTGCACGTGGCATCTTACTTTTTACCAGTTTGGTAAAGGGGACAAAAGTCACTCCATGTTATGCATGTGTGCTTGTTGGTTGGATTCTATGCAGTCAAGGTAAAATCTCACTCATGGAGTATAGAAGCATGATATAATGACGGACTGGTAGTCCTGGTTGTTCACACTGTCATTACTTTCTCGGGCTGTTTGTTGTCTGATCTGCGCGCACTCAAAACTATATTGCTTTCAATTCTTTGTGTATTAATGCACTTGAGAATTTGACTGCTTCCAGGTAGTCTTTCCGAGCTTTGGTGAACGTTATCTCTCCACCATTCTTTTCCAGTCAATCAGAGAAGAATGTGAGAAGATGCAACCGGAGCCATGATTTCCCTTGCTGAAGCAATTTTGTGACAGCGATGCACACTGTTTATCCCGAAACTTTCCTTTCATATTTTCCCGTTCACACTTTATTTCTTTCTCCGTAAATCTCCTTGATGTACTCCTTAGAGATAGGATCAATGGTATAAAAGTGTCCATTGGTAGCCCGGTTGCTTGACATGAATATTTTGAAATACTCAAGATGGAGAAGAATTTGCTGGTGTTGCTTATTTGAGGGCACACCTGTTAATTCATTCAATCAAGTTCCATAATTCTATTTTTTTTTTTTTATTACATCTACATAAAGGCAAAAGAAATAAAACTGCATTTTTCAATGTTTAGAATGGCCATGAGGTTTCAATTTCCTCATTAAATTGATGTCTAATTCTTCATTAAATTGATGAGTTTTTAGTCAAACTTGGTACAAATGTGATTTATATATCCACCTAAATTACGAGTTTCATGCTCACCATGTAATCAATTTAATTAAAATTTAAATAATTTGTTGGGAAAAAGGCATAAATAGATAAAGTTTTAAAACCTAATGTGAAAAAAATTAAAATCTCATGATTCAAAACAATCCCAACTTAAAAGGGCGTAAAATGTAAGCCCCAATAAAAACAAAGTTTAAGTTTGGCCTGTCTGGGGTCCCGCTGTCGTCCAAATTATACGCTTTACTTCCCAGACTTTACTAAGGCTTTGTGTTTTAAATTTTGCTACTCAATTTAGCCTTTTAGCAATTATATATATTCAATTATTTGATTGATGGCAAGTGGCTTTTTATTACAGTAGTGGAAAGGAGTTGCACATTTACATGACGGTATGAGTTCGAATCCGTCGATAGCTAATATAACATCTAATCTAATAGAATTTATCGTATACGTATTCATTATACTTCCGAAAAATTTCAATTTATGATAGTCGTGCTAAAGTTTTCTATTCTCCTTCCACTTCTACAGTTCTACTCACCCACTCTACTTCAATTCGAAACCAAGTCACGTACCTAATAGTCCTTTTTGCCTCTTCTGGTGTGGTGGTAATAATAAGGAAAAAATTTCACAAATAGAAAAACGTATATTATTTTTCAATTTAAACCATTATAGTAAGCGACAATTATATTATCGTTTAGTGATATTTCACTTGTAAATTATAAGTAAGATGTTGTGGTTCAATTGTTAAGAATGACGAGTTCAATAGCAATTCATTTTTCAATCCCGTAATATAATATCGTTTGCTTGTGTAGAAAAATAAAAGGAAAACTAATGAAAAGGGCTTGAAAACTTTGAGTTTTAATGATAAGGACAAAATAAAGGGTAAAGTGAATAGTACCAGGATTGACTTTTTAGTGTAAAAATGTGGTTTTTCGTTAAAGTGAACAGTACCGGGTGCTTTTCGTTAAAGTTCCCAAAAATAAAATGACGCAACGGCACCGTTTCAGGTTCTTTTTTTTAATTTTTTTTTAACCGGTAGTTAAATAGTCGTTGGCTCCCGGGTGAACCCTCCAGCCAGCCAGCCAGCCAGCCTGGTTAAAGTGGGGTCGGGCGGCGGTGTGATGCTCTGGTTCTTACACGCAGAAGCTGGAAGAGTAGAGATGACTATTCTCATCGAGTCAACCTTCTCTCTGTCTTCAATTCTTGCGTACAAATATCAAATTTAATTTTTCTCTTCCTTTTATTTATTTATTTTTTCTTGTTGGTATTTGCTGCTGTTGTTCTTCTCTTTAATTTCTTGCCTTTGGGTTTTTGGCTTTTGCTTCTTGTCTCTCTCTCTCTCTCTCTCCTCTCTTTCTCTCTCTCCCTTTTCCTCAGATCATCAAACTTCATACTTTCACACTGCACCATCATCAACAACCACATATTACAATAAAAGAAAACCCCAATTCCATTTCTTTTATTTTTTATTTTACTGAAAAAGAAGAAAATATCTGATTTTTTGATCCATGGACGAAGATGAAGTTTGTATTTGCTCATGCTTTCCTCAACCCCTATTCAAAATTTTTTGATCCACCACAGCTCCATAACTACTCAAAGGTATGCTCTTCTTTCCTTTTCTTGTGCCTTTTTCTTGGTAATTTAGTTTAAAGCATAAACCTTTTGCTAAACTTAATAGTTGGGCATGATTTTCATTCGTAAATATGTAATTCGCTTATCTAATCTTATCTAATCTAATCGAAACCCTGATTTGCGCGGTGATCAATCTGTCTCCGCCTCGGCCCTGTGGAAGAAACCAACATAAAGATCATTAATTTGCAGTTTCTTAGACCACATTCTATCTGGGTTAAGTGTTGTTGTGCTTTATCTTATCGATCCAGTACTCTTATTGTGTTTTTACTTTAGTTTGCTCCTTATTTCTACCGCTTGTGGTTCAAGTGGGAAATGCAAATATTGGATTTTGCAGCTTCTTCCTGAGAAGCTGACATCAAGCTGTTGGCGTTTCGTCCAACACCTGGATTTTAGAGATTCCACATATTAGTTTTGATGATCAGCAGGATATAGGAAATTTTAGTCAAACATGATAATTTGCTCCAAATGTGCTGCTCTAGTGTATCTTACTGACCCAATCTAGTATATTTTGTATAGAACATTCGTGCAATGCAACTCTTGCAGTATACTGCACATCCAAAGTTAAATCCTTTTTGCATTGAAATGGAGTCAGAAAACAGTTCAGTTCATTTCCCATACTCTTTGAGCGCGTTCATTTTGGTTCTCGTTTGATTTTAGAGCTGATTCGGATTTACCGCTAGTTTATGATTGTTGGTGTGCTGTTCTAACCGTATGCTGTATTACTTTGTTGCAGTAGGAGGATTTAGGTCGGATGGCTGAAAGTTGGCATGGAAATTATGACACCGGCAGTCCATCAGATGACAGCCATAAGTTTGAGCGATTGCACATCGAGCCTATTTATGATGCATTTTTTTGTCCTTTAACAAAGCAAGTTATGCGCGATCCTGTTACCTTAGAAAATGGCCAAACATTTGAGCGAGAAGCAATTGAAAAGTGGTTTAGGGAATGCAAGGAGAGTGGAAGGAAGTTGGTCTGCCCACTGACACTAAAAGAATTGAAAAGAGGTGATCTAAAGCCTAGCATAGCATTGAGGAACACCATTGAAGAGTGGAATGCCAGAAATGAAGCTGCTCAGCTTGATATGGCTCGTAAGTCATTGAATCTGAGCAGCTCAGAAAGTGAAGTTCTTTTGGCCTTGAAGTTTGTCCAGCAAATCTGCCAAAAAACAAGATCAAATAAGCATGTTGCACGCAATGCAGGGCTGATACCTATGATAGTTGACATGTTGAAGAGCAGCAGTCGTAAAGTAAGGTGCAAAGCTTTGGAAACCCTTAAAACTGTGGTGGAGGATGATTCCGATAATAAGGTAGTCCTGGATTTTTGTGTTTCTCTTTTCATTTTCCATGAAATTGCTATTTCTAGGGCCTCATACTAATATTTGTTTGGTTGTAGGAAATATTGGCTGATGGGGATATAGTACGAACTATAGTGAAGTTCTTGTCTCATGAGCAATCCAAAGAGAGGGAGGAAGCTGTCTCTTTGCTGTATGAACTATCCAAATCTGAAGCCTTATGTGAGAAGATTGGTTCAATTAATGGAGCGATTCTTATTTTGGTTGGAATGACAAGCAGCAAATCAGATAACATTTTGACTGTTGAGAACGCTGATAAAACATTAGAGAATCTGGAGAAGTATGAGAACAATGTGAGACAGATGGCTGAAAATGGTAGACTGCAGCCTCTTCTGACACAAATTCGTGAAGGTACTTGTACTTTCTCTTATCTTTACACTTAGCATGTTGCTAGAAGTAGGACAACCAAACAGCCAATGCTCTTTGATAATTTATTTCGCACTACATGTCCTGCAAATATGGTAAACATTCATTTTTGTATTTTTTTTTCATAGACAAAACAAAAAACCTTTCTAACTGCAAAATTGAACTATTGTATTTTCTGCACCTTGCTTAGCGTCTCCAGTCCACCGCAGCTTGCATGATTCTGCTGAGTGTTTGATCCAAGACGAGTTTTCCTACTTATGAGACAACTATCCATTCGTTAATTTTTTTATAATTAAATGTAGCTGTCCCGCCTATGACTTCTTGGTCTAAACTTGAGTACAGATTAATTTTCTCTATCTCCACCTCTGATTATTGTAGTTTATGGGGGGCTTTACAATTTAGTGGACTGTTGGTATTAGTTTGATCTATACTTTTCTTTTATTGTTTCAAACGAAGATATTTTTATCTCTCTCAAAAATTAAAAAAAATAATGTTGAGCATAACTCAAATTTCCTTGCTGATATGATTGCAGGCCCTCCAGAAACCCAACTTTCGATGTCTAATTTCCTTGGTGAGTTAGTTTTGGACAATGATGTAAAGGTCCTAGTGGCTAAAAGTGTGGGTTCAGCTTTGATTAACATCATGAGAAGTGGTGATATGCAGTCAAGAGAAGCAGCTTTGAAAGCTCTCAACCAAATTTCATCTTGTGAGGCAAGTGCCAAGGTACTGATAGAGGCAGGAATACTTCCGTCTCTGGTCAAAGATCTCTTGTTCGTTGGGACTAACCAGCCTATGCGACAGAAGGAGGTTGCTGCAACAATTCTTGCTAATGTTGTTAGCACAGACTATGATTTTGATTCCATCTTGGTTGGACCCGATCAGCAAACGCTAGTCTCAGAAGACATTGTCCATAACCTACTACATCTCATTAGCAACACTGGACCAGCAATCGAAAGCAAGCTTCTCCAGGTTCTTGTTGGACTCACTAGCTCTCCTTCAACTATTCTGAGTGTTGTTGCCGCCATTAAAAGCTCAGGTGCCATTATTAGTTTGGTGCAGTTTATTGAGGCTCCACAAAAGGAATTACGTATGGCTTCCATTAAACTTCTCCAGAACCTCTCTCCACATGTGGGCCAGGAGCTAGCTGACGCCCTACGTGGCACAGTGGGCCAACTTGGAAGCCTAATAAAAGTCATATCAGATAATATTTCAATCACTGAAGAGCAAGCAGCAGCCATCAGCGTCTTAGCTGAACTACCGGAGAGGGATCTAGGCCTTGCCAGGCAGATGCTAGATGACGGTGCCTTTGAGCTGGTACATTCTAAAATAGTTAAGATCCGCCAAGGGGGGAGTAGGGGTGGCCGCTTTGTGACGCCATTTCTAGAAGGACTTGTACGAGTTCTAGCCAGGGTTACACTTGTGTTGGCTGATGAGCAAGGTGCAGTTTCTCTGTGCCGTGAACTTAATCTTGCTGCACTTTTCATTGAACTTCTACAGTCCAATGGACTGGAGAATGTACAGATGAGTTCGGCAGCAGCATTGGAGAATTTATCACAAGAATCCAAAAATTTGACAAGATTGCCCGAGTTGCCTACACCTGGTTTCTGTGCTTCAGTTTTTTCATGTTTTAGCAAGCCACCTGCCATAAACGGATTGTGTCGGCTTCATCGTGGGACGTGTTCACTTAGAGAGAGTTTTTGTCTCTTGGAGGGACATGCTGTGGAAAAGTTGGTAGCTCTTCTGGACCACACAAACGAGAAGGTGGTCGAAGCAGCACTTGCAGCACTCTCTACTCTGTTGGATGATGGGGTTGATATCGAACAAGGTGTTATGTTGTTGTGTGAGGCAGAGGGGGTGAAGCCTATTCTTGACGTGTTGTTAGAGAAACGGACAGAGAATCTGAGGAGGAGGGCAGTCTGGGTAGTTGAAAGACTATTGCGGAGTGATGAGATAGCCTATGAAGTTTCTGGAGATCCGAACGTGAGCACCGCACTTGTTGATGCCTTCCAGCACGGTGACTATCGAACCCGGCAGATTGCTGAACGTGCCCTGAAGCACGTTGACAGGTTACCAAACTTCTCTGGTGTCTTTCCGAACGCATGATAGGGATCTTCCCCGGTGGTTTTTATTGTTATAGTTTGCGAAGCTGCCATTGGAGGGGGGGTATATATTTGTTGTATGCAGATTTTTCATTTGTTTTGAAAGAAAGCTGTTCATTTGTTTTTAAGGATGGTGGTGTCTCCATCTACTTGGGTTTCTGTTAATCAGCTGCATTTTTTGTACAAATTGTTAAGGAAAATCTGTTATACCCAGATTTCGATTCTGGAACACCCACTTCTTGAACACCTTTTTTTTTATAGAAAAGCGAAACAAGAGGCGAAGAAAGCTGTGAGAGAAGCTAAGTTAGCGGCTTACGACGATATGTATAAACGACTAGATACCAAAGAAGGAGAGTTGGATATCTATATTTTTTTTGAGTACATCGAATTTTTACACGAGCAGAGGGGAAATTTGGCTAAGCCAAACAATGGAGAACCTAAATTCTTTTTTGATTTGTCAGGATTTGTATGGATTTGTATGGACAACTCCCACTTCTATTATAGATTTCTATGGATTTGTAAGGATTTCTTTCATGGATTTATTATATTAGTATTTCTTTTTTTACTCCTACAACATAAATTCTTTTCTCAGTGCACAATCTAAAAAAGATATAAACATATATATATATATAATTGATATGGAAATATAAACCAATCAAATATGTCTTTTCTTTCCCTTTCTCATTTGAATTGTGATTTTTTTACGAAAAATAATTTTAACTAACCAAAACAAGTAGTGCTTCGTAAATCAAATGTCTCAAAATTAACCCTTTTTCCTCAACAATTGATTAATTCATAATGTGTTGTTTAGTCTAAGTACAGCTACCAATATAAATAGGCTTTGGAAGATGCTTACACCCTTACACTAACATGGTTACACGAAAAAGAAAAGAAAGCTTGAATTGGCAATAAGATTCTTAGTAGTAATTTTCAAGAGTTCAATTAACATGCGTTCTATCTACAAGAATTGCTAGTAGCCATTAACACTTCCCATCAAAGCACTACAAGAAATACTATTACACAGTCCAAAATAAAGAAAATAAAAAATTTAAAAAAAATTGTTGTTTGCAACTAGGACTGTGACAGATGAACGTGAAAGGAAATTAAGTTGGCAGGTTCTATGTCTGGAAGAAAATGGAGAGTGAGAAAGAAAGGTTGAGTTGTAGAATGGAGAGAGGGAGAGAGAGAGAGAGAGAGAAAGAGCGAGGGGGTTGAAAAGAAATCCTAGGGGTGGAGGTAGGATTTTGGTATGCTTATAATCCGAGCGAGGGGGTTAAAAAGAAATCCTAGGGGTGGAGGTAGGATCTTGGTATGCTTATAATCCCTTCACATCCTACAAAATCTCTTGTTGAAAGAAATCCTTCAAAATCTATGAATTTTTGAATACCTATAAACTTGCATGGACTCTATAAAAATCCTTTAAAATCCTAGTTGACTACACCAGAATTCTAAAGTCTTTTAAAATCATTTAATTGACTACCCCGGTATTTGAATTGATTCTTTTAAAAGCTTTTAAAATCCTAATTGACTATATCATGATTCTAAACTCTAAGTCATTTAAAATCTTTTAAAATTCTCATTAGACCAGACCCCCTTAATTTTTGACGGCATAATAATTTCATACATCACATCTTAAACATTGCAATATCATTGCAATATCATACATCAACTTAAAAATTCCTTGCAATGATAGATCTTCGATAGTCAATTGTCAGACTGATTGCTAAGTGGTCGTGTGACAAAATAAACATATTTGAAAGGAAATAAATTTTTATTTGAAAAGATTAAATAAAAAGAGTGGCCCCAATCCCCATGTGCAAGCCAGTCAGTCCTTCCTCCATTCATGAAAAAGGGGGTGGTGCAACATGCAAGATGGACCGACGACCTAACGAGCCTCTCTCTGCTCTTCAAATCTCCCTGCTTCCTCCTTCCAAAGGTTAATCCACAAACCCTAGCTTTTCTATATATTTAATCCACAGCGCAGCTCCGACGTCGTCCGTCTCTACATTTTAACTTCATTTCGGTCAGTTTTACAGTCTTTCTCGTACGCGTTCCGTTCCTGTTTGGTTGGTTCCCGAGAAAAAGCGGGAAAAACCAAAAGACAACGCATGCATTGTAACTTCATTCGTACATGTTTCTCTTACGATTTTTTTTCTTGATCGATTGCCGCAGTTAGATTCGCCTGAGCATGGCTGCCAAATAGTACAGTCTATGGGTGGGTGTGCTTAGTATTCTTCCACTCCGCGATTCTGATTTCCGAAGCCGGAAGCGTTTACCGATCCCCGTAACGGTAACTATTCCGATCCTTTCTTTTAAATTCTTTATTTTCTTGGCTATTCTTTATATATGGAGTAGAAGTTGATAAAGATCGTTGTTTTGAGTGTCCGTTCTGCTGTTTGGTCACCGAGAAAGTTTAGGAAAATTTGAAAATGGATTAATCGGAACCTAGAAACTCTCTTGTTCAGCGCGATTATATTGAAAAGGTCATGAAACTTTGATTATAATTTTTTCATTTGAAGATGGAATTTTAATCATCAAATTTAAGTGTACTAATGGTGCATTTGGACTCGTTAACTCTCACTGGACTGGACTGGATTGGACAACATGTAGCCTTGTGTTTGTTACGTATATGGACTAAGTTTAATGGGATAAAACGGGACTCGCATGGATTCTCGTTCACTAGAAGATCTTAGCAAGACCACTGAATACCATGGGATTGCAAAGATCTTCGCTGCGTCTGCTTGCGTCGCGTTCTCTCTCTCCTCTCTGCTCGCGTCGCCAACATCGCCTACACTTGCCAACCCAAAATCGCAGAGGGAGAACCCAGAATCTCGTTGTCTGCTCGTTTCAAATATCGAAGAACCCAAAATCAAGTCGCATCCCCTCTCTCCTCACTCTGCTTGCTACGAGGCGCCACCATCGCATACACTCACTAACCCAGAACCGCAAAGTATGCTTGTTTGGGTTCTTATGATAATCCCTCCGTGGAGCCTCTGCAACCACATCTTCATCTTCTACACATCTTCACAAATTCGCTCAAATCACAACACCCAAATTCGTTGGAACAAAACACATATTCGAATCACGAAAGCTAAACCCAGATTCGAATCGCAAATCCCAAACTCGAAACGCAAATCCCAGACTCGACTCACAAAACCAAATTTGTTTGAAGCACTGCATCATATGCACATCTTTACAATCGCGAAACACAGATTTATGCAGAACAACTTAAGGAAAAAAAAAGAAGAAAAAAGGGATGTTTTGAGAGAGTGAGTGTGTTAATCTGATACTCCAGAGAGTGAGTGTGTTAATCTGATACTCCATCTAACGCTTCAAAATGAAGATTGTCATCGCGCAAGGATTCAGCAACTGGAATTCGATTTGTGAAATAAACCAGACAAAGAATGATTAAGCACATAATTTCTCGTTCCTCAGACCACCAATGTTGAAAAAGAATCGGAATGCTCAACGGAAACTTACAGTGCATTGCAACAACCTCCTCCTTAAGATTGACCAACTGTGGATCAATTTAGAAGTAATAGGATATCCACCATTCAAAATCAATAACAGCAGGAGGGACCAAATTCACTTCAATAGAGTTGCAACATATGAATACGATGAGGTGGGAATAATTAACAAAGACGTGAGATTTAAATTACAGAATCAATTTCATGAATGTTGGTGAACAAATTACATCCGAGACTACATAAGCGAGCGAATGAGCGAGCATACCGTATTTCTCCAATGGTCGGGGTTTTTATTAAGAATCTCCATTCAAATCTTTTCACCAGGATACAAAATGCTTTGCCCAATGGATTCAACACTGAACTTGACGGTAGCAGGTACGCCCAAAATGCTCTTGAGAAGAGAGGGAGAACGAGAGCGTTGATGAATGATGATCATGTGTTGTGTGTAATACTTTGTTTCTGTGAGCTACAGCGTACAGAGGACTTTACTGTCTTTAACTTACAGATGTAGCACAGCCATTGACTTGGTCAAGCACGAAGAGGCATCCAGCTCGCGAGTTACATGGTTCCTTGAGATATGACTCCATTTCATCCCCGTATCAGACACATCACATACGGTAAAAAAATCCAATACTTGACCAAATATTTTGAACATCTCAATACCGAATATCATGTTTCCGTCTGCCACAAATGCAGCATTCCAGTCCATTGGAGCATCTGGATGTACTGAGACCTCGGTCCAGTTAAGGTACATGAGATCCAGCTCCCATACCTTTCTAACAGCCTTGTTTCTCCGGCCTATCTGACCATCCCCCTCGCACCAGAAGACAGAAAGCATGAAGAGCCGGCCATTACAAGATACCAGTTTTGGGTAATATTCATGAACACGGGGTGGGAAAGGAGTGGTTTGGATTGCAATCCAGAAACCCCTTTCTATGTCATATCCTGCGAGCTTGTCAGTTTCAGAATAAACATAAAACATCCCATTACAAACAACCCCAGAACAAGCAATCCCAAAGTCCACAGGGAACCCTTGAATTTCTGTCCATTTCCTTGAAACAGAATCATATATTTCTCCAGAATCCAAAGGTTCATCCCAGGTGCCAAGACCACCAACAGCAACGAGCACAAACCTTCTACAACCCTTCATGGATGAGTGATCACTTTTTTGTTTCATAAATTTATACGACTTTCTATTGGGCAACACCAAAGACTCATTGTCATCAGCAGAATGTCTGTGTTGACGCCTAAGAGAAAGCCTGTGAGGATCTTCATAAACCTCTGAAACTCCACCTACCCGTGATCTGGGAATACGTCTATCTTGGCGACCTTGATAACTTTGACTGGTGGAAAAATCTGAAGTGACCTCTGAAACTCCTAAAATAGGCATTGATCTTGCATACTTCATTGGAGCAACTTTGCGCCAAGATTTTGTTAAGGGACTAAACAGCATCACCCCTTTGTGTGTCTTAAAAGAGCTCCTATCCACCCTCCCAAAGTTGTTCAAGCTTGAACAACCCCCAACAACATAAATATCATCCTGGACACTAGCAACAGAAAACATGAACCTTCCCTTCAGGATTTCAGCATTTATACTATGCCATTGATTTAGAGACACATCCAATGCATGTATCTCACCAGAGCAATAATCATCTTTAACAGCACCAAAATGAAACAACCATGGGGTCTGATGTGAACCTTCCCGTCTCATCTGCAGGAACCGAGGAGTAGTAGTCAAGTGTTTCCATTTCTTGCACACGAGGCGTGCAGTCATGAGACTGGTTAGTGGGAGCCTCACCAAGCACATTTCCAGTACATCATCTGGAAGAAAAATGTGCATCCTGCTATTTATAATTGATTCTTCAAGCTCAAAATCCTTTCTGTTATGTTTCTTCCAAAATTTCTCCCTCACCCCATATGAGAAGCAATCCACTCCAGATTCCTCGGTACCACATATTGGTCTGTATCCCTTGCCTTCATCACTGGCACTTGACCTCCTCCTGTTACTTGTATCCCCAAAATCATCACATGTGTCAGCACCAACTTTGCAACCTCCACCCCTTCCATACAGAGTAAGACATCTCAAAGCTATTCCCCTCACACCATTGTCCTCATCTCCTACAGACCTCTGATTCTTCTTCCTCAACTTCTGGCTAACATTTCTCATCAGACACTTCGATACACGCAAAGCTTCAAAATCTTGATGAAGATATTCTTCACCAGATGGTCTCCCAGAGTACATTCTGTTCTATAGTCATTAGCAAGCAAAAGCACTCTCTTTCAAGAGTCATGAACCCTAAAAGAAGAAGCAAAACCACAAGTATAAGATACTAATCAAGAGTGCATAAGAGTGAACATAAGCATGCATATCCATATAAGTTTGGCACTCCCAGAAACTCATATAGAACACGAGCGGTGAAATCATGTGCAGCAGCATACTTTAGATTTGGTTAGGTTATTTAAAACTATGCCCTTGAAAAATAAGAGATTAATTTTCAGCATTTCCTTTTCTAATCACAAGAAAAGAAATTTGATTACTCAAATTTTACAACCTCGCAAATCTTAGCAACAAGAATCCTCCTAAATTCATTTCCATCTCATTAACCGAAAAAAGGACAGATACTTACACTTGCATAAAGTGAGAAAACACAGAGCAAAGTTTTCCCTCAGCTTTCTGGGCAACCAAACACAGAGCAAAGTTCTCCCTCAATTTTCTGGGCAACCAAACATAGAGCAAAGGATTACAAAATCGAAATAAACAATGGGTAGAATACCATATTTAGTCAAAATCACCATAGAAGGACTCCAGTATAATACTAAAACAGAAAGGCAAAGAAAATACAGACAACAATACATCGAATCAATAATTCCAATTCACCAGATTACCCGATAGCATTTAAATCCAATTGAATGAACAAATACACACACACACACACATATATATATATAGCTCATTTGATTGCTGATAATTACATAAACAAAATAGGGGCTGGAATTTTGCAACATACCGGGAATCAACACCCTAATGAGATCGAAATTTGCAGATACGAATGGGTTTGGCTGCCGAGAAAAGAGGGAGGGGAGGAGTAATTTCGAACTTGGAATCGACTGATATGGAATAAATTGAAAAGCGGAAAAGAAAGGGAGAAAAGAAAGGGAAAGGAAAAGATTTGAAAAGCAAACGGGCAATTGAGCGCAGCACTGTTGCAGTGAGCGATCTGAGCGCTATTGAATGATGAAGAAGGTAAAGCGAGGAAGAAAGAAAAAGGAGATGAGATTCTCCGATTATCAAATTCAATTTTTCGAATTTTTTTAATCAAAAGAGATCCAAAAGATTTAAGTGTGTTATTATTATTATTATTATTATTATTATTCTTATTTTTGTAACTTATGATGGAATTGAATCAAATTATTATTTTTTTTTTAAGATTGCAACTAAGATATAGTTTTAATGGTGTTGCTAGTTCACATATTTATAAAATAGTTATGTCTAAACTTTCGAGCCTAGTTAATAATTTATATAAATAGTTACATTCAAATTTAAGAGTCGGGTTAATAATCTATTACTAATTGACACTTATAGCAATCTATAACTTAACTACTTGCACAACTAGGTAAGTGTTGGGAATTTACACCATAAGACTCAGTACAATTAGAAGTAAAACCACTGAATATAAGTTATTTATTCTTAAGTAGTTTTGACAATTTGGTTTCAAATTCAGTTCTTAAATTAATTTTTTTTAGTAAAATTGATGTTATTTTATATAGAACGATATAAAGGGTGGGTACAGTACAATTACTGTAGCCAAACTTCTGTTTCAATTACAATACCAACCTCTTGATGTGACAAAATCTACTATCATTATGATACTAAATTTTTGGTATGCTAAATTTCGGTATGTTACAAAATTTAGTTGGCGTGGTGCGATTGTTGGATTTTATCAATTTGATAATGGACTTTTTTGGGGCCCAAATCTGATTTTTAGCCCAACCCCATTTTTGCTTAATTTCATTATTCACACACATTTAGTCAGTCAAATCATGAAAGATAAAAGTTAGGGTTATAAATCAAATCAATGTTAAACAATTCAAGTTGCTACTATTAAACATAATAGTAATTAGTGTGTGTGTAAGCGGATTCGCTAAATTATTTTTTTTCTTAACTTTTTATGCATAAGTTTTTGAAACGTCCATTTTTTATTGTATTTTAAGAATTCGAGCATTTTATATTTTAAAACATCATTTATAGATTATTTTTATAAAAAAATTAAACAAATTCAAAATCATTAACACATTTATTTGTAATGAAAAAAAAAAAAAGAATACGGTTCTACAAAGAAATCAAAACACTTAATCTAACGGTCATTTAGTTTCATATTATGTGTTGGTTGACATGATCTTTTAGAGAAGACTCAAAAGATAGACAGTTTTGCTCGTTAAAAAATACTTTACGAAATGTGCTCCACAAAAACATGTAAAATTTGTGTAAAAAAAATAATGTCACCAATCTGTCCCCTGAAAAATCAAACAAAATTAATTATTTATTTTAGTCAAATTCCTAGTTGGATAAAAACACAAAATAAATCCAACCCAAACATCAAAATCGTAAACGTCAAAATACGCGTACTGAAATTGGCTAGCCTCTCAGCCGTCTGTCGTCACCCATTTCCATTTCCCAATTGGTTTCCCAGGTCACCACAAAACCCTAAATCTCCAATTGAAAGATCTCTGATTACTCGATTCGTTTGGATCTAAGAAATGAGACGACCTCTCATCTTCCTTCTCCTATTTGCTCCGCTCATTGAATGTTTGACCAGAGAAGCAGCCATCACAGTCCCAGAACCAGAGACCGCGACTGCCCTCTCCATTCCACATTCCTCGCCTTCCAACCGCTTCAATTCTCTCCTGCCGAAGCTGTAAGCACAGACTGCTCTCAAAGTCTCAATATTTTCGGCTTAATTTGTCGAACTTCAATGAAATTCATAAACCTTTGAATTCTGAAATTTGATGCAGTGGAAATGATATAACGCTGGTTGTTGCATTGGATGGGACCATATATATGGTCAATACTAATCCATGGAGTATCCTGTGGGGCTTCCCTTCTGGGGCTCCAATTCATACTTCGTATCAGGATGCCAGTTTTTTTAACAATACTAGGAGTGATGATCACTTCATTGATTTGGGCGAAGACGGGGCGCTCTATAGCCATACCCGCAGCGGAAAGGAGGTATACCGGTTCACATCTTTGATAATCGGTGTTCAGTTTTTTCGTTTCATTTTTTACTTCTATTATATTCGAATATGTCTTTTTTGCGTGTAATGTAATGTAATGGATATTTAGTTTTTAGGTTGATGATTTATGGTAATCATTCATATATTCTTGATCTCAATCTTTGCCAAGATTATGTGGGCAGCTTTCAAGTGTCAGTAAATTGGTTGGTTTTCCATAGCTTAGATCTCTGTTGTAGTAATATCTTTGTTGTGGTTGCATTTTTTATATTTGATTATGGTTCATTATATGACAGAAATTGTCATCGAGTGTAGAAGAATTCATAGGAGGTGCTCCATATTGGTCAAAGGATGGAGGAGTCACAACGGGATCAAGGAGGAACACTGTGTTCCTTGTTAATGCCAAGACCGGAAAACTAATTCACATGTATAAATCAGCTGATACTCCGTCCAAGTTAGTGGTTTGGAGTACCGAAAGTGATCTGTCTCCGAAAGTGAAAGATGCTCACGGGTTGGTAGAGTCTGGTTCCATAGGCTTGGAAACCGTTGAACATATGCTTTACATTGTGAGAACAGATTATGAAATCACACATTATTCTTCTGGTAAGGTTGTTTGGACTGTGACATTTGCTACATTTGAATCTCGTCCCCAAATATCTAATACTGGAAATGAGCTTGCTTTAAGACACAGTGGGGTTTCCAACTCCGTATTGCCTAGTCAGAACAAAACTTATATCTCCCGTACTCTGGATCCCATATTGACAGAGGATCTTTCAAAATATGCTGGGATAAATGATAGCCATTCTGGAGACAGTTCTGCGTATGAGCATTCCCCTAATGCCAATGTTCCTGCGATTATTGAAGAGAATCATCCATCTCATGTTCCTGCGATTATTGAAGAGAATAATCCATCTGGCGGCAAGGAAGGCATAATGGCTCAAGCTGTAACAAAATTACTGTCTCTGTGTCTCACACTACTGTCCATTGTAGTCTGTATCTTTCGCTGTCCAAGAGCATTTGGAAAACAACATAAACTCAAACAGGTGGCTGAGGAAACTAAGATGCAAGCTGGGGTTCCAAAGAAGAAGAGAACCCGTAGACTGGGAAACAATAAGAGAAATTCCATTGATGTCAAGAACATGAGCAATACGTCACATGAAGATAAGGTTGGAGAATCTAAATTTTTCATACAAAATGAAAGAAGTGAAATGAAGTTTCTCTTGACCTCAGCTGATCATCTTGATGGTCAAATAGAGGGGCGTAGGATTGGCAAGTTGCTTGTTTCCAACAATGAAATTGCTCAGGGAAGTAATGGTACCATTGTACTTGAGGGAATCTATGATGGTCGTGCGGTAGCTGTTAAACGTCTTGTGAGGACTCATCATGATGTGGCTTTCAAAGAGGTTCAGAATCTTATTGCTTCTGATCAGCATCCAAATATTGTACGTTGGCATGGAGTGGAGTATGATCAAGATTTTGTTTATCTATCCTTGGAGCGTTGTACATGTAGCTTATATGATCTTATTTATTTTCACTCTGGGTCCATTCAAAGCCAAATCACCACGGATCAGGATCCCCACTTTTGGACTGAGTATACCACTCGATTGCATTCCATGATGGGAAATAACAGGGACATTGAATTGTGGAAGGCAAATGGATACCCTTCACCCCAGTTGTTAAAATTAATGAGGTTAGTTTAATGTCTTGCAATAGCCTTTCCATCTTTCTTTTTATCAACTGTCTAATGGTGTTTTCAACTTTTTTCGGCATACACAAGATTTAATTTTTCATATCATGAATAAGTTAGAATTTTGGGGTGAACTTAACCTATTGTAGCTGATGCTGGGATTATGGAATGCGGCAAACTTTATAGATAGAATTCATTTTAGATTTAGATATTCCATTTTTCATCCTTTAAAATGTTGGCAACTTACATAAGGGGACTTAATGTAATTTTGTCGTATCGAAACTTATTTTCCCAAGAGTAATGCTACACGTACCACATTTTTACCACCTCTCTAATAGAGGTAGGGCCCACCAACACGTGGATCCCATCTCTATTAGATAGGTGGTACAAATGTGGTACGAGCAGCATTTTTGTTTTCCCAATTTATTTCCCTTTGAAATTGTTGTTTTAAGTGAGGGATTGAAGTTTGTACTTGCTTCTATTTAGTGAAAGCACATCTTAGATTTGATTTTCAGTAATAGCTCATGAAGAAATTTGATCCCATTAATATAGATATGTTCCTTGAATCCTGCGAAGATTTATTCTGAAAAAAAAAAAAATTCTTGAAAATAGCTGAATAAAGTACTCAAGATTTTGACATAATCATTTTTTCTGCAGTGATCTGGTTTCTGGGCTTGCCCATTTACATGAACTTGGAATTATACATCGGGACTTAAAGCCTCAAAATGTTTTGATAATAAAGGGCAGGTCTTTATGTGCCAAGCTTTCAGATATGGGTATCAGCAAGCGCCTACAAGGGGACAAGTCTTCCATAACCCAGCATGCTACTGGTAAGCTTAGGAACTATTTGAATGGTCATGTTCATTGATTTCGAGGCAAACATGTGCTAGATATGGTTATTAGGCCCGTATGAATGAGTTCTAATGATGAAATGTGGTGATTTGAATTTGAAAACAACCCGGAATTATCCATTAGTTAACCTTTTATTGATATTTATTTTCCATGGCCTTTTGGTTCAACATTATCACTACTGTTAGTATTTGGGTAGACTTTCTTACTGATGAACCTCGACTCTTTGTTTGTGTTCTAATGGATACTAAAATTTCCTTTTTGTTTCTTTACTTGTTTGTTGGCTGCAGGTTATGGTAGTTCAGGCTGGCAAGCACCTGAACAACTTCTCCATCTGCGCCAAACGCGTGCAGTGGATTTGTTTAGTTTAGGCTGTCTACTCTTTTTCTGCGTCACCGGGGGCAAACACCCTTATGGTGATAGCATAGAGCGTGATGTAAATATAGTGAATGACCGCAAAGACTTGTTCTTAGTAGACACTATACCAGAAGCTGTAGACCTTTTTACTCGGCTCTTGAATCCCAACCCTGATCTTCGGTAAGATTCTTTATTCACTATCCATCAACTTAAAACTAAATTTTATGTGGAGTACCCCCTCGTCTTACGCACACACCCGTAGAGTCTAGACACATTACATCCATGTGGACACCTTTTGGCTCTAAATCGTTCGTTCTCACTGAATTAATGATCTCCAGGCCAACATCCATGGATGTGTTGCATCATCCTTTCTTCTGGAGTTCGGAGACAAGACTTTCATTCCTTCGAGATGCAAGTGATCGGGTTGAATTGGAAGATAGGGAGAATGAGTCCGAACTACTAAATTCATTAGAAAGTACTGCAGCGGTGGCTTTAAATGGGAAGTGGGATGAAAAGATGGAACCTGCATTTATATATAACATCGGACGATACAGGCGTTACAAGTTTGATAGCGTTCGTGATTTACTACGAGTGATACGGAACAAGTTAAATCACTACAGGGAACTTCCTGAGGAAGTGAAGGAGATATTGGGTCCAGTTCCTGAGGGGTTTGATGGATATTTTTCAAGTCGATTTCCAAAACTGTTTATCGAGGTGTATAAAGTGTTGTACAGGTGCTGCAAAGAGGAAGAGTTCTTCTGTAAGTACATAAAAAGCAATCAGATGTAACTGCTCCCTAGAAAAGCTGTTTTCAAGCTTCCACATTGTTGACCTGTTTCCATGAATTAACTTAAAAATTGTAACTAGAAATTGCATCATATGTACGAACTCTAACAGTGCCACGATGAATGAACATGATTATTAATTATTACTTGTTATAGCATTTCGTTGCTAGAGAGCTATAATTTAAAACCATTAAGCAAAAGTTATGATGGAACGGATTTACTGCCACTATGGCGTCCTAACTCCTAATCCGGCAAGTCAATGTTATGTTAAGAGAAATCTAAATATGACATTGTATTATTGGACTGGGACGCGACATGGCGGTGAACCTGTTTGATGCAAACCTTTCTCCTACTTCTAGCCCTTTTTGTCTCACCCTCCCAATTTTCCATCTGCTGCTGCTAGTCTATTTGGAATGGCTTAACTGGAAGAAAAACAAGACCGAAAAACGCGAAAAATAGAAATCGAAGCATGAATCGATGTCTACTCCACGAGAAGGAGAAGAATTTTTTTGCAACGGGGATGCTACTATGGCTACTCATTCAGAGTTAAGGGGGGAAAATAAACACTTAAAATTACATTGGTAAAAATATCATAATCTTGGAATCAGTCAAGCTCACGCATTTAGGAAGGGAGACTGCAACAAAGATTTGTGTTCCTGTCTTCCTACCACGTGACATGTCCAGAAGATATTCCGAGCTGAAATGTCCAAGCTATCCATTTCCTATGTAATATAAAATTGAAATAGCAGGGTTAATCTTGTAATTTTGTAAAAAAATACCAGTGACAGACAATTACCACTTCAAAGTAAAAAGTGCAGAAGTGGGATCCGATGCATGTTATATGAATCAATGCACCACAATTCATGCCGCAGCGCCTAAACACAATACTTGCTTGAACTTGAACCGCCATGGCCACCTCCCTCTCGCTCTTCCTCCTTCTCCTCCTCCACCCTTTGATTTTCAGCCCATTCCCGAACGCCGTTGTTTCAGCTGTAGGCATAAACTACGGCACTCTCGGAAGCAACCTGCCACCTCCAAAGAGAGTGGCTCAGCTCCTCCAAGCCACTCTCATAGACAAGGTCAAAATCTATGACACCAACCCCGAAATCCTCCAGGCCTTTTCCAACACCGGGATCGACCTCATTGTCGCTGTGGAGAACAGCCATGTCCCCAACATCAGCACGGAAGTGGCCGCCGCGGACCAGTGGTTTGCCACTCGCGTCCTGCCATTCATTCCCGCCACTTCCATCACTGCCATTGCCGTAGGAAACGAGTACTTAACAACTGGTGCTGCTGCAGGAAACGATGAGAAAGACCCAAACCCATCGGACCCAGCAGCTCTGGTCCAAGCAATGCAGAACTTGCACTCGGTGCTTATAGCCCGAGGGCTGGACCGTAAGATCAAGGTCACCACCCCGCACAGCATGGCGGTTTTGGCATCCTCATTTCCTCCTTCAGCTTCCACTTTCACTACAAATCTCGTGCCAACTATGACCTCTATAGCCGCCTTCTTGGCTGACACTAAGGCCCCTTTCATGGTCAATGCCTACCCTTATTTCGCCTACCGGGACAACCCCGACATGGTCAATCTACAGTACGCATTACTGGGGAACTCAACCTCGACCAGCGTGCGTGACCCCAAGGGCTATGTATACACCAACATGCTGGATGCACAAATTGATGCTGTTCGATCTGCCATTGATGCACTGGGACTTGGCCACCGGAAGGTGGAGATCATGGTGTCGGAATCCGGGTGGCCGTCCAAAGGTGACTCCGGAGATATGGCGGCTACGCCAGATAATGCCAAGACTTATAACACGAGGTTGATTGAGCGTGCCCAGTCTAACAAAGGGACGCCTATGAAGCCTAATGACAAGGTTGAAATATTTGTGTTTGCTTTGTTCAACGAGAACAAAAAGGAAGGGGGTGCGACGGAGAGAAATTTTGGGATTTTCAACGGGGACGGATCGAAGGTGTACAATGTGGATTTGAGCTGCCAATTCTGCAGCAACACTGACGGAAGTGGATCCGGAGGAGGCTCTGGATTTGGTGAGAAAGTAGCGGGAGTGTTGAGGGGACCGTCAGTTTGGTGCGTTGCTAAGCCACACTCCGATGATAAGGTGCTTCAAGCTGTGTTGGATTTTTGCTGCGGAGCAGGTGGTGTGGACTGCAGGGAGATTTACGAGCACGGTGATTGTTTCGAGCCTGATAAGCTGCTTGCTCATGCATCGTATGCTATGAATGCTTACTATCAGATGCATGGCAGGAACTACTGGAATTGTGACTTCAAGGGCACTGGCTTGGTTACTTTCAGCGATCCAAGTAAGTATTTACCATTTTCATATCACAATTTTAACCAACGCCAAATGCGGCCGTTCCCTTGCATCTAAGTTCGAATCTCTCTCCTTGTTATTAATTCATTATTTGATTTGTCATTTCCGATTTCCGATCAGCTTACGGGACATGCCGGTATCCTCAACAGTAAATGAACAGGGAAGGAATGACAGGAGGGCACCATGTGGTTTACAACACAGAGACAGCTAGATCTTGACTTTTCACTCTTCAATACTGAGTACTGTTTGTGATTTCTGAAATTAGGGTTTAAGACTTATGTGGTTTTTTATGTTGATGATGAGGACATAGCCTTTGTTATGTCACCATCCCTATCCCATCCCAATGTAAAACAGAAGAAAAGGAGGACGGATTTGAAATTTGGGGGTGGGTTCAGGTTTTGTCCCAAAAAGTGGGGTCTTTTTCTTTCGGTGCACGTTGTTAAAAGTGAGATGCCTCCACAATCAAAGGCTTTTCTGTTTTGATAAAGTCCTGCCTCTTTTGTGATTTGGTATCTTTTTTCACTGTGTACTTTTTCACGGGACTCAGTTTCTGGTCTTAAATCCTCATCTGAAACCAAATGAGAATTTCTGAGAAAGTCTGCAAATTCAAGGGGGAAGAAAAAACATGAATTTCACGCGAAAGCGAGCGAGAAAGTAACTTCCAGGATAACGAATTATATGTTTCGATCTGGCATTCAGATTTCATCAAAGAATAATGCCACGGTAAATATTTAAAGAGTTTCGAAATCTGAAGATCTCGAATTTATAAGTTGATCACCAACTCAACTTACAATAATTCGATGATTCAAAATAACTATACAACAAGATCTGTAGTTCTTAAAGTTATATAACAAATACAGCGACGTATAAACGGTGCACGAGTAAAATGTAAGTTTATACTGACAGCATCTAGAAAAATAAACATTGCAGACGAACTTTTTTCAGAATATTTAACTTTCGTTTCTTTTCCTGGTGGTACTGAATCTGGATGTTTAACTAAATAAGAACAAGGATTCAAAACTGAAATCAAAGCTAGACGAAACATGCGATATAAAGAAATACAAACTTGAATTCGGACACCAAATATTACATATAAACAATCATAGCGATGATTGAGAGATACGGCAGAATGCCTTCCATTTCAGCAAATAAATATAGATCCAGAATATGTTCCTAGAATACAAATTATATACTGCAGATGGTTCAAAATAATATTAATGCTTAGGTATGGTTAGATGAGAACTTACATGTATTGATACAGTTCCGATGATCTAATGAACGAGTTAGTTGTTGGAATTAATGTCACTCCTAGCAGTCATTTCTGTTTGTTTTAATTCCAACTTGCCATCAGTAACATTGTCGGAGAATGATCTAACGATTTTCTTTCTTTTGCTTCCACTACTGGACTGATCTTTCCGCTCATCAATTATAGATAAAAATCTCTTGAGACGCCCAGATTGGGAGTTGCCAGGACTAGTTGAAACACGTTGTGTGACTTCAGCACGGCGTAACTTGTTCAAAACTTGCAAAAGATATATGAAGAGAGCAACGGAGCAAGCAATTCCACATATGAGAAAGAGGCCCCAAAAACTTTTAAGATGAAGCCGGTCTGACTCAAGTTCAGTGGTATCTAAACTGCAAGAGCCTTGCATAATCCACTTATCATGGATACGCTGCAGATCACCATTCTCTGATAGTTGTAGAATTGCAGTTGACATGTCAACAGCTAATGGAGAGTCCCGCGGAAATGCCTATTATGGCAAGGAAAAGGAAGACATGTCAAAACTTTGTGTTTCTCATTTCGGCTAACTTCGAAAAGATCTAATGCTCCTGTTTTCAAAATAAGAATGTTCTAAGAAAGAATACTTACAAATCCCCATCCGCTTTTGGTGAACTCTGGTCCTACAACCCTAAATTTGCACTGCGATGAGAGGAAGAGTTCAACATAAGGGCGTTCATCAACCACAGCAGCAACACCTCCCTTTTTAGGACCAAGCTGGAGCGCCTGCGCGTATGCTTGAGGAGACCCAAGAGCGATAAGCCTGTTCTTGGGTATCCCAAGTTCCTCACTCAAATAATGTTCAGCAAAGGAACCAACTTGATAACCAATTGGCTCATCGCTACTTTTCAAGGATTCAATTCCTTTAATAGGAGAAGATAGGTGCTGCACTGTGAGTATTGATGTCAGACTAGCAGTGTAACTTGAGTTGATTATCAAAACCACAAAGAGCCATATGATTAGCACTACACGACCAAGGGTGCTCACAGTGTTCTCTCCTATGGAAGGGGCACAGAAGCGAGTCAGATAATAAATGAAAATTTGTTTCAACAAAGCCCAAATAAGCCGGATTTTGAAGAAAGAATCTATGCTTCACTTACTATGGGAAAAGAACAGAGTAGAGACGCTAAACCTGCAAAGGTTAAGAAACAAGTCAGTAAATTAGAAAAGAAACCAATATTTGATGTTGAGGCAAGTGTCTTAGACTTCAGGTGAAAAACATATTATTGGTTTAGCACCATAACATGCTCTAGACATATACAATGGACAGATTCGCAAACGGAGGCCAAAACCGATCCCAACACTCAGGATTCTCACAATAAGCAGCACAACGAATCACACAACCTGACCAAATAAAAAAAAAAGGTAAATCAAAGAGGAACGTAGTCACATTTGAGGTGTTTCTGCGCTCACAAATTTTAAAACAGCTCTGATTAAACACATATTGACTAGCCCTCTTCTGTTTTAGAAAGGGAAAAAAACCTTTACAGAAAATTGAAATTCATCTCTTGTACAGAAGCATTCTACGATTGACTCCTACCATCACTAGCTTCCTCTGTTGTCTCCATTCTTTTGAGGAACATTAAGTTCCACAACCTACTCAAAGATTCCATGAAAAGTTTCAGCATGGAAAACAGTTTCTAACAAGCTCTATGGGAAAGGTCCTTTAGTTTCAAATTGTTTCTGATAAAAGCACTTTTATCGCAAGCGCTTATGAGCAGAATTGCTTACTACAAAAGCAATCCCAAATGGGTTGAGGTAAGTCCATAAATACCGACCCACCCTGGTTACAGGGGTTGGAAACATCATGACTGCTGAAGGCATGTAGAGGGGAAAGTGATCAATTTTCATAATATATACACATAACCATGAAGATAGTAGTGTTCTAAGCAATGGAATAGTGAGAGCTACCGAAGTGACGGAGAAAGTGCACCAAATTCATTATTTTGGCTTCAAATAAATATTAAGTCATCAACTGCCATGTCCTCCATATATCTATCATATTTAAATTTCCGAAATTTTCTTTTCCGTTATATATCATATATAACCTGAAGATGGTAGTGCTCTAAGCAGTGATACAGTGAGATAGCAAAGGAAAAACTAACCAGGTAATCAGTTTGTAAGTTGGCAAAAAAACATAAAACAGTTTGCGCAAGTTAGTAAATATCCTGATGAGAAAATTAAATATAGAACTTACCACAAGATGGTTATTAATTGCTTTTTAGGCGGACCTCTGAACTCATCATTTATCCTGTGTTCCAAAATCCACACAACTATACCAACAACAAGAAAGGAAGCAGCAGTGACAATCCACATACGTGCAGTAAATGGCTGAAAGAAAGCCCAAGCGCTGGAGTTCAATTTCTTAAACGGAGCCACTACAACAAGTCCAGATGCAGCATATGGCTGTGAAAAATCCACAATCTTTGTACGATTTGTAACAATGGCAATGTCACCAATAGCGGCATCAAAGACCTGCAATTAGTAAAAGAGAGAATTAGCTAATGAATGCACACACATATACATAAGGGCATTAGCTGATTAAACTTGCCCTTTTATGAGTTAAAATTCAAATACCAAATGCATAACATATTTACTCACACCCGTTGCAATGGAAGTCACAAGCTCTGTGTAGCTTGGGTTGTTCTTGCCATCTCCAAAAGGGATAAATCGATATGGAACAGCATATGGCAACAAGTTTACAGCAGCTGTGAATACATCTATGCAGAAACCCTTGAACATGTTATCAGTCCCCCGAACTTGTGAGACAAATTCTCGGTAACTGACCCGGATAGGCACACCAATTCTTATTTGTTTCCCATTGTTTGGGAAAACCCAACCACGGGGCTTTGACAATATCTCGCCTGGCCAGACAACGCTGTATAATTGTTGGCTTGCACTTGAACGATTAGGTGGCTTCGAATAGAGCATCTCAGGGGGGACAGTTGATAAACCAGAATAGTTGCACCAGTAACCAATTCGTCGAAACCCAGTACCAAGCACGTTAATAATATCATATGCTGGAAGAGCAAGAGACCTGTCTGCATCAAACTTCACAGGGCCTGTCAACCCAAGAAAACTACTCTGCAATATATTTTTCAATAGGAGCGGACCATCATCAAATATGCTCATTGCCTCAAGGTGAAGACTACCACCTTTGTCTACAGAATTTATCCTAGAATCATTAGAGAACGAAATAATCCCACCCTGGTTAAAAAATGCATCAATAGCATGAGCAACCAGCCAAACAGAATCATAAGCATAAAGCCCATAAGAATGCAGTCCCAAGGAACCACCAGTTAGCTTGTTCCACTTAGAGAAAAAGGCCCTCTTTCTATCAGAATCCGGTGTGTGTTGGCGCAGCACAAGAACTCCTTGCATCGTATCCATGATCTCAGGAGAAAGAGGAAGAGCAGAATCCAAAAGAGACGATAGCCAATCTGTAGCTATCCACACAAATCCATCACCCATCATTTGAAGATATTGTGCCACAGAGAGAACATTGAGACCTAAATCAGTATTGACATGAAGAACTATAACTCGAGATTCCAATTGCGAGACCTTAACAAGAAGATCCATGAGGTCACCCCGGGTAGCTCCATGTCCAGGGGGAATTCCTAACTTGTATGAAATTCTACAGCGCCTTTCAGCAAGTTTATCATCTAAAGTTGAAACTCCATTGCGTCCGTAATCATCATCAATATAAATGGCAATAACCTCCTTCCAACCGTAATGATCAACCATTTCAGCCACAGCAGTCATTTGATATAAATCACTGTGTGTTGTCCTAACGAAAAAGGGGAACTGAAGGGACGAGAGAGTAGGGTCTGTGGCTGCAAATGACAATAAGGGAACTTGGAGTTCATTTGAAACATGGGATATGATATGGGCAACAACAGAAGATTGTGGGCCTATAATGGCCACAATATCAGTCTCCATGAATTGCAGAGCTGTAATTAGCACAAGTTTTAATTAGCAGCACAACAACGAATTACGTACAATCTCAAAGCAATTTCTGAAGTAGAATTCTTGACTATCAAAATCTAGAAAACACGAAAAAACCAACCGAAAATTGCGTAAAAAAGTGGTCACCTTGAACCATTCCAAGAAAGCCACTGCAATTGGAGCTCTGCATATTGACAGCAAGCTTGGTGCCATGGAGAATGCTGGAATTGGAGTTGACATCTTTGACAGCTTCCTGAATGGCAAGCTTGGCAACTCTTCCAATGGTGGACTCAAAGGTGAAAATTGCTCCAATTTTCACAACAGCTGGTCTTGAACTTGAATTTGAAGACCCAAATCCAAATGGCAAAACCCAGCAAACAACACACACAAACACCAATTCAAAAACCCTAAAACCTAAATTCATTGTGAATAAACTATTTCGATGAAGAATTTGGATTTCCCACTAAAGAGAAAGCTCTGCTCTTAGTCTTTGATTTTGAGGAGCATCAAAAACCCAAACTCAAAACCTCATTTGTCGGCAAGGCACTACAACACAGTGATTGATTCGGCCATAAGTAATTGGATTAAACAAGAGAATCCCAATTTGTACTCTGCTGCTAGTACTGATTATAATTACACTGGAGCTTTACCCTCTTAAGCATTAAAAAACGATAAAAAGCGATCGAGATTTAACTTAAAAATTTAATTTAATTTAATCTCAACAGGTTGATGTGCACAAGAGAATCATGCTTTATACCTAACAAGCAAAGCTCCCAACCAAGTGAAATCAGTAGTGTACAGAGGAGGAAATTGTTCTTCTCTTCCTCGCCAATCAAGGAATTTCCTGTCGTTTTCCCCAAAAAAAAAAATAATATCAAGGAATTTCCTTTCTCGGACAAAAAGGCTACCTGCTTGCCTATACTTTGGAGCAGGATTTTTTTTTTTGCCAAAGATAGAAATGCATTAAATACGAATAGAGATGTTAACATCCTTAGCAAGAGTATTAAACAAAAAGTTCGGGCCAATACAGTCCCAACAGAACTCTTTGCCTTGCTTGAAAACATAATTGGCCACTGAGTGAGCCGCAACATTGCTCTCCCTAGACACAAAAGCAAACGAAACAGACGTCAACCTACGTGCTAGAACCTCAATATCACCAAGAATACAATCCAGACTGAAATCAGTAGGAATTTCCTTCCTGAGCATTTGAATGATCACCATCGCATCAGATTCGATGATTATATTGTTAAAACCCATCGATATGCAAGCCAAAATGGCCTCTCGAATGGCATGGGCTTCGCCCGCCGCAGCAGAGTGGCAAAGACCGGTGCCCGACCCCCTGCAGCTTGGAGTACACCGGCAAAGTCTCGGCACACCCACCCCACACCCATACGAAGGGAATTCTTACACCACGCAGCATCCGTATTTACTTTGATAAAACCAAACCCAGGTTTCGTCCACATAGCGCCCCGACGCCTCACCTCCGAAGTCCCCGCGTCACGGGGAGGACGATCACCGTCAACCGTCCTAGTAGTGGCTTCTCTGAACTCAGCCAGACTGCTCATCCAGATGTTCAAAACCTCCAGGGGTTGATGTTGCGTTCCGTTGAAGACTGTTTCATTCCTGTTCTTCCACAGCCTCCAGAGGCCGAAGGCGAAGTCTTGCAGAATCTCATCTACTTCCCCCCTCCCCTTGACACTTTTGTAGAAGAGTTCCCAATTAGTCAGAAAGTCCGCACCATTCAAACCATGGGAATTTAGGTTCAAGGGAGAGCAGAACCAGAACCGATGACTGAATTCACATTAGAAGAAGAGGTGATTTTCCGTCTCCTCCACTGCGCCGCAGATCCCACAGACGTTATCAACCCTCATGCGCCTCCGATGAAGATTATGTCTAACCGCCAACGCTCTGTTACAACATCTCCAAATGAAAATTTTTATTTTATTTGGCACGTTCAACTTCCAAATTTGATTCCAAACCTGATTGTTCTTCAATCTTTCGCTAGAGGCTCCTAGGCCTTTTCTTCCCAAAGCTCCGTTCTCCATAAGGTCCACCGCCACTCCATATCCGGACCGAACCGAGTATACTCCATTCACCGTGTAGTGCCAACCTAATCTATCAGAGCCGCCAGTCTTACTTAAAGGAATGCTTAGAATTGGAGCCACATCATCATGATTGAAGCCCGCCAAAACCAGATCAACCTTCCAAGAAGCAGTGGCCGGGTCAATGAGGTCACAAACCATGCTGCCCCGTAGATTCTCACGAGGTACGACTTTGAAAGTAGAAGGTTTAGGGAACCAAGGGTCCTCCCTTATATTTATCTGAGTGCCATTACCCACCCTCCATCTCAGACCATTTCGCAGCACTTTGCAGGCGTCAAATATTCCTTTCCAACCCCAGGAGGTATTCTTTCCCTTCCCCGCTTCCATTAGGCTTTTTCCAGGGAAATATTTATCCCGAAGGATCGTAGCAAGCAGGGACAAGGGGTTCTGGATCAAACGCCAGCCAATCTTGGCAAGGAAGGCAAGGTTGAAACATTGGATGTCTCTGAATCCCAACCCCCCCGACCGCTTTTGCTTCTTAAGACGATCCCAAGCGAGCCAATGAACCCCCATTCGTTGATCACTACCCCTCCACCAGAAGTTACGAATAGCTCTCTCAATGTCTTTGCATACCCCAATAGGTAGTTTGAAACAGCTCATAGCATGGTTCGGCATAGCCATAGCCACAACCTTTACCAAAATTTCCTTCCCTGCTTGGGATAAATATTGTTCGGCCCAACCAGTCATGCGGGTCTCGAGTCTATTCCTGACCTCCTCGAAAACAGCTTTCTTTGAGTTACCAAAGTCGACTTGTAAGCCAAGGTACTTCCCGAAACCCACCTTGCATTGAATGCCCATTGTTTTCCCAATTTCCAGCCTAGAGCGGTTCGGTATCTTGGATCCAAAGAAGATAGAGCTCTTCGATAGATTAAGCTCCTGCCCAGATCCCCTAGCATAGGTCCTCAGTATATTCAGAATTCCCATTGCTTCATCAGTCGTGGCTTTACCAAATAGGATGGAATCATCCGCGAAGAACAGGTGGGTGATCGGGGTTCCAGCCGGAGACACTTTATACCCGTTAATAGCACCTCTTTCCAGACCGTTTCTTATCAACAAAGACAGACCTTCAGTACACAAAAGAAAAAGATAGGGAGATAGGGGGTCGCCTTGCCTTAACCCTCTTTCCGGCTTAATAAACCCAGTGGGGGTTTCATTTAAGATGATACTAAAAGATGTCGTAGAGACACATTCCATGATCCAGCTACAAAACAGAGACGCAAACCCCAGCTTGGCCATCATAGCGAGCAAAAATTTCCACTCCACACGGTCGTAAGCCTTGGCCATGTCCAGCTTTATAGCCATACCGGCCTGGTCATCCTTCTTTTGATGGAGAAGGGAGTGAAGGATCTCGTGCACAACCAAGATGTTGTCTTGAATTTGTTTTCCAGCAACAAAAGCAGATTGGTTCTCACTAATCACTTTAGGCATCACCAGCTTCAGTCTATTCGTGAGGACCTTAGCAAGAATCTTGTAGATAACATTGCAGAGTGCGATAGGCCGGTATTGCGACATGTTCTTTGGGCATTTGACCTTCGGAATAAGCACTAGGTTAGTATGGTTGAGTTCCCGTAGGAGCTTACCAGAGTGCCAGAATGCTTTGATAATCCTAATGACATCCTTCCCCACCGTGTCCCAATGGTCCTGGTAGAAACACCCAGTAAACCCGTCCGGCCCGGGAGCTCTAGTCGGCGGGATTTGATAAGCTGCCACAATAATTTCTTCCTCCGTAACCGGAGCCGTTAGGCCCAGATTATCCTCAGGGGACACCCGTGAGTCCAGCCCATTTTCAGGGATGTCGAAATGGCTAGGCCTGTCGGAGCGGAATAAGTCCGAGAAGTAGGATATCACGATCGAGCTGAGCTCGGGCTCGTTCTCCTGCCACACGCCATTAGCATCAATCAGACGCCGAATTTGGTTTGAGCTCCTTCGTTTCAGAGTTTGGGCATGAAAGAATTTAGTATTCTTGTCGCCCTCATTGAGCCATTGGTTCCTAGACTTCGTTCGCCAATAGGACTCCTCATTCTTGTGGGCAGTCCTAAGTTCTCTTTCCATAAGCTTAACCTCATTTGTAGCAAAATCACCGGACGAGTAAGCGCCTCTAATTTCCTCTTTCAGGCGGTCAATGGATTTCTTCAAATTTCTCCCCCTCCCTCTATACCACTCCTTAAGAGTTCGCCGTAGCCTTTTCAGCTTGCTACAAAACCGAAAGGCATGTGAGCCCTCAGGGTCGGCTTCCCATTCCCCCGCTACCAATTCCCGGCACTCCTCCATTTTACTCCACCGACCATCGAAAGATAATTTCCTTCCTGTCCGCGCCTTGATTTTCTCGGTGGACATAAGAAGAAGCGCATGGTCGGAGCCTTCCAAAACAACGTGCCTGATAGTGGTATCAGGGTAGAGTTCGTGCCACCCCGAGGTAGCAAGACCACGGTCCAGCCGCAATTAGATTGGCCTAGCTTCCTGATTATTCCGCCATGTAAACGGGTATCCTTCGTATCCAAGATCCACAAGCTCATTCTGAGCCACAAAGTCCCTGAAGTCCCGCATACTAACCGCCTTTCTCAGGTTTCCACCTTCTTTTTCCTCGTTACTCAGGATGTCGTTGAAATCCCCCATGAGGAGGCATTTATCCCTGTCTTTCTCGATCCTTTTACTCAGTTGAGTCCACTGGCCTCTCCGTTTCCTCTCATTAGTACTAGTATAGATGCCAAACAGACGCCATTGACATTTGTTACTCTCATCCCACAATTTAATTTCAATTACAAATTCATCAGATTTGACCGCAAACACCATAGTAGCATCACTCCAAAAGACGCAGAGACCTTATCCGATGCCTTTAGGCTTTACAGCATGCAGATAATCTAAACCCAATCGTTTTCTTAAATATCCATAGCGACTACTGTTATTCTTAGTTTCCAGAAGGATCACAATGTCAGGGGTGTGGAGTCGATTCTGCTCCAAAAGGTTGTCAACTGTCAGGTCACCCCCGATACCCTGACAGTTCCAAGTGATTAGCTTCATTGGGACTTGGGAGACCCCTTTCGGCTGGTCTCATCCGCCTCAGTAACTTCCCTCCTCCTTTGCTTAGTTTGGATCGGCTCCCCGCATAAATCCGATCCCAAATACTCTACCTCTTGATGCCCTCGTTTTTTCCTCTTGTTCTCATTCATGACAGCCTCAATAATGGGTGCTAGATCAAATGGGTCATCTCCCATAACCTGGTCCTCTTTACTGCTAGCAGTTCCGCCCCCCTGGTCAATAGCAATCAGGTCCCTGTCAGACAAACCACATTCTTTCCCCTCGCCGACAATTGGCAGTGCATTTAGGTCGAAGCCCAGATCAGTATCCGCTAGTCCACACACCTTATGCTCCCTTTCCTCTTGCTCCAGCATATCATGTAGGACGACATTGGCTATCCCAGTCGCCACCACTCCCCCCGGCCCTATGAGCCCTGCATCGAAAGCCCGTTCTCTGGCTAATCTAGCCTCCTCCTCTTCTCTGTGTTGGCATCGGTTTTATCTGTCACCAACTTCTTTTCCTCCTTCTCGCTCTTGCTCGAAGACCAGCGAGGCTTGTTTGGTGAGGTCGCGGTATCAATAACTTCCTCCTCCGCTTTCGCAGTGCACTCGCTCCCACTCAGGGAATTGCTGGCTCCAAGTCTTGTATAACTTCCCATACCAGACGCCGTTGAGGATCGACCAGATCGTCTCCCCCCACCCGGTTCCTCACTGAGTTCCTCCTTCCACTCTGAGTTCCGCCGACCTCCACTGGAACCCTAGGAGGCCCGATTGCGAGTACCAGCCCCCAACAAGTTCCCACGCAGGTCCATCACTGCATCCAGGCCACGATAAGCCAGAGCCCCTTCTTTTTCTTGGGAGTTCATCTCCTCTGCCAGATCAGTTCTTTGGATTTCCTTGCAGACTCTCGTAGGATGTCCTAGCATTCCACATATTAAACAGTAATTCGGAAGTGCTTCGTATTTGAACTCTACCCAGATTTTACCATCATCCGGAAAGTTCACAAATGTCCCTCGCATCAGAGGTTCCCGGACATTGAATCTGACTTTCACACGGAGGAATCTTCCAATGCAGTCCCCTCTTCCCATTTTGTCCACCATCCTAACCGTCCCAATCAGCCCCCCTATGGATTCAGCGACCGCCTGGGTCATACTTAACACCGGCACATAAAGGTTCTAAAAATCGCTAGGCGCTAGTCGGGCGGCGGGCTGGGGCCTAGCGCCTAGGCGGCTAGGCGGGGCCTAGGCGGGAGCCTAGGCGGACTAGGCGGATTTAAGTAAATCTATCATATTTCAGGTAAATAAGTGTCTGCTTCTACTTGAAATATATATAATTTCATCATAAACTACAAAATAGAATGCATATATATCATGAAGTATTGAAACATAATGAAAACATGCGAAATAAGGATATAATGTTTGTTCATTCAAGTATGCAACAAGTCTCTTACAATTTATTGGAAAAAAACAAAATGCAAAATGAAAGTTATGTATTTTCTGTCTAAGTGAGTTGCAACCTAGGCGGGTCTAGGCGGGCTAGGCGGGGGCCTAGGCGGTCTAGGCGGGTGCGTAGGTGGTCTAGGCGGTGGGCTGGGGCCTAGGCATTAATCGGGGCGGTGGGCTGGGGCCTAGCGCCTAGGCGGGGCCTAGGCGGCGCTAGGCGGGGATTTTTAGAACAGTGGGCACATTATGCAGCTACACCCAAAAGACACCCAATGTTAAAGGATTCCAACGATTCAGCCCCTTTTCCGTTCGGTCAGCCACCATCACCAGATCATTTTTATAGGTCCAAGGTTGGTCCGCTTCAATCACCCTCTGGAGATCTCGTAAACCAGCGAATCGAGCAAGGAATCTTCGTTCTCCAATGTCGCGGATAGAGACACCCTCCCGCCCTCGCCATAGTGACATGAAGCAGTCGATGAACACATCTCCTTTCACCTCCTTTGAAGTTAGCACTTCTGCCACCAAAGAGTACTGGAACCCCAAAAGAGCACCTTCAACATCCTTTCTTTCAATGCTTAAACATCCCCGCTCTTTCTCCGACAATCTCAGATTTGACCCGAATCGGGACCCCAACTCATCCATAGTCCTTCCTTCCTTGCCCTCTGTCATCCCTTGGCCAGAGCCCACTTCGCAGAAGACGTCCAAACCCCCCAAGGATGCACCCACCGGACGCCCAAATCGACACCCACACTAGCCCCCAAACACCTCTCTAGTCCCGCACTGCCGTGCACTCCCCTAAGCAGATCCCCACACCCAGCGACCTCAGCTTTTAAAGGCCCCCCGGGGTACTCCACCCTACCCCTAGCAGACCTCAGGCTCCCTACCGACAGCCGTCAAGAACCCCAGATCCGGCCCCCGGCCCGTTCCTACCAGCAGATCTACCCCCGCCAGAAAGGAATCGTCCCCCCCACGATAACCCGATAGTAGCCTATTACCTCGATAAGTCAGATCTACTCCCTCCAGAGTGGATCCACCTCCAAGAAGACGCATGCGCTGACGCCGAGACCCGCAAACCCTTAACCCGAGCACCGCACACCCTACTTTGGAGTAGGATTCTCTTATTCTCTTCCATTTCTCTCTCATCCTCTCGCACATTGATTTTTGTCTTATTATTTTTATAAATAAATCAATATAAAATATTGATGTGATTTAACTAGTCGTTCAAATATAAAGAAAGAGAAGGAGAGAGAGATTAAGAGGCATCCAGCCTATACTTTTGGGTTTGGACTTAAAGTGAAAGTTCACAGGGCCATAGAAACGTGGGAAATTTTACTTTGTGTAAGATATGTGCTTACATTTTTTTTAACTTTTCATTTTGTAAATAAAGGTGTTTGATTAATTGATTGTCAGTTAGTACTATAATATAGTTGTATTTCTTTTTATTTGTAAGCGAGAGATTTTAGGTTTTGTTTCCATATCGAAAATTTCGGTTTGAGAATCAGGACTAAGGTTTTGGTTTGGCATCTCATACCGAACCATCCCTAGTTGCCAACCACCCATATGCAATCCCAATAGCTCCATTTTGATTGGATGACATGGAGAAGAAAAACTTTAGATTTTAATTTAAGGGTTGAAGATGATTTAAGGGGAAAGGAGAAAGTTTAAAACTATTATATTGTTTTAAGGAAGGAGAGTTTCGAACTATGAATCAAGGGTAGAAACCCAACATCAAATCTACTAAGATATTGGAATACATCCTTCTCATTTTGCTCCACAAAAACTCCTAAGTCTAAATGGAGCCATAAAGTTACTTATATAGGTAAGTCATACATGAAATTCTATCCATCTAAAACCCCTAAAATTGGTCAATGGTGTACTTGGGCCTTTAGATCCATTTTTTGTAAGTTGTCATG
>VIEB01000256.1:0-21183 GCA_006547085.1 Malus baccata
GAAAGGATTTCGAATTTCAGATGCAGATTGCTTTGAAACACTAGCACTAGACCTGTTGAACCGGCAGCTTTCTAAACTGATAGAATCATACAGATCTAGAAAAACTTATATCAGTAGAAACATCTATCTAATAATTGCATCAGTTGCATATGAATATTGCGAAATAGTTTAAGGGGCAAGAGAAAGTGCCAGTCCAATTTTAGGAATCCTGTGTTGGTGGGATAGAGAGGGGGAAGCTAGCCAAATGTGGGATTCCATGGCTAGTTGTATCCAAAAAGTAGCAAAAGAGGTATTAGGAGAGTCCAAGGGCTTTGCTCCACACCAAAAGGAATCTTGGTGGTGGAATGAGGAGGTACAAACAAAGGTGAAGGCTAAAAAGGAATGTTGTAAAGCCTTATACAAGGACAGGACTGATGAAAATGGTGAAAGGTATAGAAGAGCGAAGCAAGAGGCGAAGAAAGCTGTGAGAGAAGCTAAGTTAGCGGCTTATGAAGATATGTATAAGCGACTAGATACCAAAGAAGGAGAGTTGGATATCTATAAACTAGCTAGAGCAAGGAAAAAAAAGACAAGGGACCTAAACCAAGTAAGGTGCATCAAGGATGAGGATGAAAAGGTTCTTGCTACAGAGAACGCGGTCAAAGACAAATGGAGAGGTTATTTTCATAATCTTTTCAATGAAGGACACGAAAGGAGTACTTCTTTAAGGGAGTTGAGTAACTCAGAAGAGTGTAGAAACTACTCCTTTTATCGTCGAATCAGGAAGGAAGAAGTGGTTGTAGCTTTGAAGAAGATGAAGCATAGAAAAGCAGTGGGCCCAGACGATATACCGATCGAAATGTGGAAAGTCTTGGAAGAGACAGGTATAGCATGGCTCACTGACCTTTTCAATAGGATTTTGAAAACGAAGAAGATGCCAAATGAGTGGCGAAAGAGCACTTTGGTGCCTATCTACAAGATTGCATGAACTATAGGGGTATTAAGCTAATGAGTCATACAATGAAGCTCTGGGAGAGAGTCATTGAGCATAGATTGAGGCAAGAGACACGGGTTTCGGACAACCAATTCGGGTTCATGCCAGGGCGCTCAACCATGGAGGCAATCTATCTCTTACGAAGATTGATGGAAAGATATAGAGATGGGAAAAAAGATTTACACATGGTCTTTATAGATTTGGAAAAAGCGTATGATAGGATCTCAAGAGACATTCTTTGGAGGATTTTAGAGAAGAAAGGAGTACGAGTAGCATATATCCAAGCTATAAAGGATATGTATGAAGGAGCAAAGACTCTCGTAAGAACTCATGAAGGACAAACCGAAAGCTTCCCCATAACTGTAGGATTACATCAAGGCTCATCCTTAAGTCCTTACCTTTTTACGTTGGTAATGGATGAGTTAACAGGACATATTCAAGATGATATTCCTTGGTGTATGCTTTTCGCAGACGATATAGTGTTGATAGATGAAACTTAGGAAGGGGTAAATGCGAAGCTTAACCTTTGGAGAGAAGTGTTGGAATCTAAAGGTCTTCGCCTAAGCCGATCAAAGACAGAATATATGGAGTGCAAGTTCAGTGCAAATGGAGGCCAAAATGAGTTAGGGATGAGGATCGGAGATCAGGAAATACCAAAGAGCGATCGTTTTCGCTACTTAGGATCTATCTTGCAAAAGAACGGAGAATTAGATGGAGATCTCAACCACAGAATACAAGCTGGATGGATGAAGCGGAAGAGTGCATCCGGCGTGTTGTGTGACCGGCGTATGCCACTGAAGCTCAAGGAAAATTTTTATAGGACGACAATAAGGCCGGCGATGCTGTATGGCACAGAATGTTGGGCGGTGAAGCATCAACACATACACAAAATGGGTGTAGCGGAGATGAGGATGCTTCGTTGGATGTGTGGGCACACGAGAAAGGATAAGATTAGGAATGAGGATATCCAAGGTAAAATAGGAGTAGCCAAAATTGTAGGAAAGCTGAGAGAAAATCGGTTACGGTGGTTTGGACATGTACAAAGAAGGCCTACTGACGCTCCGGTTAGAAGATGCGACTACGGGACAGAGGTTCAGGCCGAAGGGGTAGAAGAAGACCTAGGAAAACTTTGGAAGAGACTCTAAGAAAAGACTTAGAGTATTTGGATATAACGGAGGACATGACACAGGACCGAGCACAATGGCGTTCTAAGATTCATATAGCCGACCCCACTCAGTGAAGAAGACTTTGGTGTATTTAACACAATACGTTGAAATAAAGCAAAACTTATTTATTGATATCTCCGATAAGTTACAAATATGTACATATACATGAGTCAAAATAAACAAACAAGAGGGAGCCTTCACAAAGGTGGCTTAGGAGAAGTCTTAGTAGTCGGTAGAGCCCCAGAAAGAGAAGGCACCGGAGGGGGATCATTCGGAGCTTCAGTACTGGACAGAACCTTAGAAGGAGGAGGCATCAGAGGTTGATCATTTGGAGCTTCATTATGCGGTACAACCCCAGAAGACGAAGACAATAAATGCATTTGGAACAAACCCACAAACCACTGATGATCAAGTAAAACCTGACCATCAGATTCCTTCATCTGGTCAAGCTTCCTCTTCATGTTTGTAGCATAGTCATGGGCGAACCGGTGCAACTGTTTATTCTCATGCTTGAGCCCTCTAATCTCCTGTTTGAGATGCATCACTTCAGCCGCCAATGATTCAATTTGGTGGGTTCGAGCAAATAGGCGTTGGGCCATATTAGACACAGAACCTGCACACTGAACACTCAGAGCCAGAGAATCCTTAACAGCCAACTCATCAGACCGTTTGGAAAGTAGTCTGTTATCTTTAGGAGTGAGAAGGTTCCTGGCCACCACCGCAGCGGTCATATCATTCTTCATCACGAAATCCCCAACGGTAAGAGGACCAGTAGGGGATAAGAAGGATGGGCACCATATGTTGTTTGGAGAAGGCGTGGCTGCCTTTTCAACAAGGTTCAAGTCAAAACGACGGTCGGATGGGCCAAACATTTTCAAAGGTGTTGAAAAGAGAAGAGGTTGGACAAATCAAGATCTTAGAAGTGCAAGAATGGAGCTTCTACTGGTGACGATTCAAGTGTACTTTGGAACTTAATGCCAGCCTCTATAAAAATCTGCACTCGACGGAGCTTCAGAAATCGAAGAGGCGCCTGCCTAGAAATCGAAGAGGCATTTGCTTTCTCAAAAGCTGGGCTGCTCATAGACCACGAGGGCCAATCTCAGAATTCGAAGAGGCATTTGCTTTCTCAAAAGCTGGGCTGCTCAAAGACCACGAATGCGGATCTAAGAAATCGAAGAGGCGCTTGCTTTCTCAAAAGCTAGACTGCTTAGAGACCACGAGGGCCGATCTTAGAAATCGAAGAGACACCTGCTTTATTTAGCCTTGTCAGCACCTATCACATGCACACTCAGCTTTGCTGAAATTATGGGCATTCTGTTGAAGATTTCTGGTGAAATAGAAAGCACGTGAATCTTACTGTTCAATCATCTACTTTCAACATGCACCATCAGCTCATGGGTACCACAGATAACTTTGTCAAAGATCTCTGACAAAATTTAGACATGTGAAGCTTGCAGCTCCCACTACATCGCTATGACCAAAAAGGGTAAAAAAATAGCAAAGAAACAACACTAACAAAGTTTAGACACATAAATTTTGAAGGTCTAGCTACCATATTATTACCCACAAAGGTAAAGGAACAGCACCACTGCTGGATAATTAGAAAGTCTCTGTGTGTCAACCTCTGTGCTCCGTGGCAAGGTAGTCTAGCAAACATGCCCAACCTTTACTCACATTCGAGAAAACACTCCCAACAAGATTGCTTGATCCAAAATCAAAGAGGCATCGTCCTCCGAATCTCGAGAGCCAGACTCCCAACATGATTACTTTCTCAAAAATCGAAGAGACATCGCTCTCCGAATCTCGAGAGCCAGACTCCCAGCAGGACTGCTCTCTTAAAAATCGAAGAGGCACCGTTCTCCGAATCTCGAGAGCCAGATCCCCGACAGGATTGCTTGTTCGAAAATCGAAGAGGCACCGCTTTCTCAACTTCGAGAGCCAGATCTCCTTGGATAAAGCTTGTCTGTAATCTTCACACGCAACATCAGCTTTCCAGATACCACAGACCACTTTTTCAAAGTGATCTGACACACGTGCAGCTAGCAGCTCCCACTACCATGCTATGACCAAGCAGGGTAAAGGAATAACATTACTACTTGTTGTTAGGGAGACTCCTATAAATGTCAACCTCAATCCTCAACGGACAGGCAGACCTGCAAAAATGCTCAACCATTCCTCATATCTGAGAGGGCACTCCCAACGAAGCCTCTCGAAATACTCAGCTTTCTTTCCCCCCGATAATACCTCTGCAAACAAGCTACACCAGAGCAAGAATATCTTATATCATCAGGGTTAAAAGCAAGAGTATCCCATATCATGCTTTTTCCCTGTCTTTTCCTTTGGCATTGTTCTTACCTGCAAGACAAGGAGAAAGAGAGCAATCAGTCAGCACTTGGAATCAAGCTTCCAGTCAGGAACTGACTGGCTGGAGCCCCTTACCTGATTACTTACCTGGCATTGCTCTCGAGTACTCATCTTCAACATCTTATGCTTCCAGAGAAGATACCACATCTGCCTGAGGAATAGATAGGGAAAGTGAGAAGCATACAAGGAAGCATGTGGAGACAAGCGTAATAGAACACGTGCCGATACATCCACTACTTTGTCAACAGCAAAAGTATCCCATATCAGCAGGGTCGAATGTACTCTATATTTGATGGACTTGTTTTGACCCTCAAATTCTTCAGTCGGCCTAAAACCCTCCAGCCCAGTTCAAGAATAAGCCTGTGGAAAGTTACTTCTTCAAAAGCAAAAGTATCTCATATCACTTATTCTTCTTTTCTTCTCTTTATCCTTCATGCTGCCTGCAAGATAGGGAGAATGAGAACAATCACCCGGAACTCGAAATCAAACTTCTGATCTGGGACTGATTGCTTACCTTGTCTGTCACCTCTTTCAGCAGATCCCCTAGCTCGGCAACTCGGGGGACTCCTACTACATGGTTTGTATCGCGCTTGACCAAGTCTGAAACTACAAGTAAGCTTCAAGTGAAATTGATACATTACCTTGTGCATCTCCACCAGTTAAAGATACCACCCCTGAATGGAGGAAGAGTACTTCCAGAGAAGATGCCACAGCTACCTATGAGACAGATAAGGCAAGTGAAGACGATACCACACTTCGGTACCTAGAAGTTTCGTGATTACGAGATCATTCTCCCACAATATTTCCTAATGTCATTTGTACTAAATCATTCACTTGTACTCACTAAAGGAGAGCTTGAACCTATGTACTTGTGTAAACCCTTCACATTTAATGAGAACTCCTCTACTCCGTGGACGTAGCCATTCTGGGTGAATCACGTACATCTTATGTTTGCTTTCCCGTCTCTATCCATTTACATACTTATCCACATTAATGACCAGAGAAATCTAGCGAAGATCACAAACTTAATACTTTCTGTTGTACCAAAGTCCTCACTGATTTTGTGCATAAAAAATCCTTAAGTCCTTACCTTTTTGCGTTGGTAATGGATGAGTTAATAGGACATATTCAAGATGATATTCCTTGATGTATGCTTTTCGCAAACGATATAGTGTTGATAGATGAAACTCAAGAGGGGTTAATGCGAAGCTTAACATTTGGAGAGGAGTGTTGGAATCTAAAGGTCTTCGCCTAAGCCGATCAAAGACAGAATATATGGAGTGCAAGTTCAGTGCAAATGGAGGCCAAAATGAGTTAGGGGTGAGGATCAGAGATCAGGAAATACCAAAGAGCGACCGTTTCCGCTACCTAGGATCTATCTTGCAAAAGAACGGAGAATTAAATGGAGATCTCAACCATAGAATACAAGCTGGATGGATGAAGTGGAAGAGTGCTTCCGGCGTGTTGTGTGACCGTCATAGGCCACTGAAGCTCAAGGGAAAATTTAATAGGACGGCAATAAGGCCGGTGATGCTGTATAGCACAGAATGTTGGGCGGTGAAGCATCAACACGTACACAAAATGGGTTTGGACATGTGCAAAGAAGGCCTACTGACGCTCCGGTTCGAAGATGTGACTACGGGATAGAGGTTCAGGGCCGAAGGGGTAGAGGAAGACCTAGGAAAACTTTGGAAGAGATCTTAAGAAAAGACTTAGAGTACTTGGATCTAACGGAGGACATGACACAAAACCGAGCGCAATGGCGTTCTAGGATTCATATAGCCGACCCCACTTAGTGGGAAAAGGCTTTGTTGTTGTTGTTGATGTTGTTGTTGTCAAGTGCCTTGGTGTTGAACTCGCCGGAGGTAGACAAGCGCGACTTGGGTCTAATACTGTACTGCAGGAGAGTCTTAACATCTCCGCTACCATCAAGTCTAGCTTTCACCATTGTTTGATGATCAACCATGCACGATCCTCCAACTGTCAAGGTGCTTCTCTTTGTTGAGAGGTTCTGAGTGAACTTTACCACTGCTGCATTCTTCTTTTCTTGATCAAGATAATGAACGTACGATGCTGTTACCAAGCCACCCTTGTTTCCCCTAAACATATCACAAAGATAGCATATTAGAAACTCAAGTCTGCATTTTGGCCCCTACAAAATTTGTTGATAAATTTATTTTTAATCAGACGCTTTATCCGCCTTCATAGTTATAGAGTTTGTAGATTGAAATGAAAAGACTTACAGAATTATTGAAGCATCAGAATTGAGACTCTTCATGCTAATGCCTGCATTACATTTGGAGAAAGTGCTGGAAGCAGTCTTGTATTCTGCCTCCATACCGATGACAATGCTTGCACTACCGACGGTTGCTGAAAGGTTGATTGCAGGGGACTGGCACAGAGAAACAGACACAGCTGCGACACCATATTCTTGGCGTGTTTGAAACCGGAGCTGTGAAACCAAGACGAGTGAGTTGATTTATAGTTTGAATTAGATGTGATCAGCATGCAGCATCAAAAGGGTGAGCAATTTCGGCAACAGAAATTTCTTTTATTTTGTTGTTATTTTTTCTATGGTAGATTTCGTAACAAGAACACCAATTCAAGGAGTATTTCCAAACAAAAAGATTTCTCAGACAATGAGACCAGTACCTTGCTAGACTTGTACTCCGGCAAGCTGAATGAAGCTGAAGTCTTTGTGCTTGACGGAAACTTCGTACCTAATGTTCCAGTAACGTGTCATAACAAGGGGGACATAAAGAAACGCTTGATCCGAACCAAAAATAGCAGAGCTTAAACTTAATAGGGAACAATAAAACTACATAAAAGAACCAAACCCACTTTTGAATCCGTATCAATTTAGCAGTTGAAGGTGGCATTCTTGTATGTGTACGATCCTGCAACAGCTGCACTGGATCGTCCTCCAATCTTCGCGGAGGTTGAACATGTAAGGTTTTGAAAACAAACCCGAAAATACTCTCAACTTTCTGTCCAAGGTTTTAGAGGGGGTGCCAATATAAGAAGAACATACCACTCCGCCATCGATGTGGGATGAGAAACTGAACCTCTGGCCATTGGAATATCCCGCTGTAAGCAAGTCTGCCGGAACCCAAGAGAGGTAAGTTGTAGGAGAATCCTCGAAAAAGCTTTTTGCGATGCAAGAAACGAAAGACACAGAAATCTGGAGAAGAATTGAGAGAAACCTTTAGCCCAAAAGAGGTAAGTTGTAGGAGAATCCTCGAACAGGCTTTTTACGATGCAAGAAACGAAAGACACAGAAATCTGGAGAAGAATTAGAGAGAAACCTTTAGCTTTGTGACCGAAGTCGGAGAAAAGTAGAGGGCCCTTGCTGCTGGTTGTGCTTTTGCTTTTGCTCTTGCTTTTATGCTTAGGCTTGGAGGAGGACTTGCTCATTTTTCTTGACGGAGACACCAATGGACCTTACAGAAAGACAACCACATCAAAATATAAAGCTTTTTTCTTTTGATCGACTAGAGAGTGGAGACACTTGTATCATTGTTTATTTTATAGCTTGATTCATCTCCTCGTCGGCGCATCCTACCCACAACGGGTGGTTAGCCAATACCAAACTGTTTGAGATAGGGCGGTGCTTTTTGCAAACACACCTCAATTTTCGATCGGCGAATCGAATGAATTGAAGAAAGTAAGAATAACAAATGTGTGTGTATGGTAAAAAAAGGTGTGTGAAGATAGGCTAAATCGCCAAAATAGTCCCTGAGATGTGCATAACTCATCACTTTGGTCCCTGAGATTCCAAATCGATAAAAGTGGTCCCTGAGATTGTTCATCATCCATCATTTTGATCCTTCCGTTAAAAACTTCGTTAAGTGTTCCGGAGGAAGTTTGGGCAATTTTCAAAGCTTCTTAACTCAATCATTTCTTAACCAAATTCGACCCATAATATATCAAAATGAAGATAGGAAAGTGTAGAATACGATTATACCTATTTCGAAGCCCAGTGGTTGCCGGAGATGGCCGGAAAATAGCCTCAAAGTTGACTGGTCCGAGTGAAAACTTGAAAACTCGCCAGAAATTGGGTAAACTTTAAACGTTCATAACTTCTTCAATACTCAACGAAATCAAGTTATTCAAAAATAAAAATCATACTTCTTGATGAGACGAACAAAATGGTACCTTTTTTGACGGCTAACTCGCTGCGGTTTGGCCTAAAAACAGTTCGAAAGTGGCTAGCTCGAGACCAAGGCAGCCACTTTCAGCCGTTTTCCGGCGAAAACATGGCGAGTTAGGGGTCGAAAAAGGTACCATTCTCTTCTTCTCGTTGAGAAGTATGATTTTCGTTTCTGAATCACTTGATTTCGTTGAGTATTGAAGAAGTTATGAATGTTTAAAGTTTACCCAGTTTCGGGCGAGTTGCCAAGTTTTCACTCGGACCAGTAAACTTTGAGGCTATTTTCCGGTCATCTCCGGCAACCATTGAGCTTCTAAATAGGTATAATCTTATTCTACACTTTCCTATCTTCATTTTGATATTTTATGGGTCGACTTTGGTTAAGAAACGATTAAGTTACGAAGCTTTGAAAATTGCCCAAATTTCCTCCGGGACACTTAACGGAGTTTTTAACGGAAGAACCAAAATGATGGATGGTGGACAATCTCAGGGACCACTTTTATTGATTTGGAATCTCAGGGACCAAAGTGATGAGTTATGCAAATCTCAGGGACCATTTTGGTGATTTAGCCTTTTAGATATAACATGTCTTAGTGCTTGAGTCATCCCTTGATCGGCACACCCTACCTGCTGCGTGAAGGCCCTAAGGCCGTGAGAGTATGGGTCTTTTGTGTGCTTGACTTGACTCATTCTCTCGTCTCACAATCAACTTTTTTGTTTTTTGTTTTGTTTTTGTTTTGGTTGAAAAACCGGGTTAAATGCGAATAACCCAAACAAAATTATTCAATAATAAATCTAGACTAGAACATCACATGTTGATCCTCACAAACAAAACTAAATGAACCTAAAGGAGAATTATCAAAGTAAAAAGTTGTGTAAATCTAAATTAAGACTGTAGGTTGTTAAATTATCAGCTACAAAATCTTTGTGAATGGTTGAAGTTTAATACTCACAAGATTGATAACCCCATAGAATCGAATATTTGCCCCATTTGTAAGCTTCTTCGTATTTGTTTAAGCTTAATGTTGATGGTTGCAAGAGCGGAAATAATAATTTCTTGTAAGTGGTGTTTTAAGAGATTTTTGGGTTTTGTGCCAAATTTGGGCACAGGCGAGATTCTCATTGCTGAGCTATGAGAACTTTATTTGGATTTACAATTGGCATGAAGATTATGGATTAATAAATTACTGGTGGAATCAGAATCTGCACTCATAATTCATTTGATGTTGCAAGTTATTGGCAATCATCATCCTTTGGGTCCTCTTATTTTGGTTTGTGGAAAAGTTGCTTTCAAGATCTTGGCAATGCGAAGTTTTTTTATTTTTTATTATTACAGCAACATTTTTATTAGAGATTAGAGACATTGGAACGACTTGAGACGATGTTAGAATATAATCTTTATCTCCAAAATCTTCTCTATAATTATCAAATTATAATTAGTATATGATTCTTTTCACAGTAGAGATTGTTATAACTGTATATATTGTACTCTCTTTAATAATTAATACAAGGAGAGTCATAATTTACATATAGTTGCATTTGTTTATTTTAGAATTGACTCCAAAATAGAAAGCTTCTTAGTATGGGTGGGCAAATTGGTATAGGAACAGCGGGTAGGGGCGGGTAATTCAGGTTCGGGGCGGGTCCAAAATTTCTAAACACAAAACGAGGCAGGGTGGTTCGGGCCCCCGGCCCGACCCATTTCTAGCATGAAATAATAGAGTTGAAATTTTTTCCTCATCCCAGTCTTCTCGATCTCTCCTCCCGACTCCTCTCATTTCACTCATACCTCAATCTCTCCTCCTCAATCTTTCATTTCATCATCAGAAGCTGCAGAGTGCCGATTCTGGTTTGCATGCTGGTGATTCCAGTTCTGGGGCAGAAAACTTGTGGAAATTGATATAGTGGAAGTGGCAGGTCTTGATTTTGGTTTTGATTTGCGGGAGATTGGTTTCGGGTTGGGGGATTAGGATCATAGTGTTTTTTGTGGAGAGGAATTTCTATCTGTGGAAGATGATTTTGTATTTCGTATATGGAGTCCGAAAGGCGGTGCAGAACTGCCTTTGGCTCGGCCACATGACATTTCATGTTTGACAAGAAGGTGGAGATGGAGACCAAGAGCGAGTTGCTTTGTCTCTTATTGGAGTGTTGTTGTGGCTTGTGAAGACGTTGATCTCTCCTCCTGACTCATGGTCCTCTTCAGTTCTAAGGTATTACGTTTTAGGGATTTGGGATTGAAAATTAAATTAGGTTTTCTAGATTTAGGGATTTTTTTGGGTTCTTGAACCTTGACCTCTGTTATGTTCCAATTTCAAATCTTTTATTGAATTGAATTTGAATCGACTGAGTTTGAAACTTCTGTTGAATTAAATTGAATTTGAGCAAAAGAAGAAGTAGATTTGAAATACATGAGTTTAGCCTTGGAAAGGATCTTGAAGATGGCGTTAAAGGTGGCGTGGGTGTGGTGGAAGCTGGGCTCGCGGTCGACCCAATCGAAGAACTTGAGGCAGGAGAGGACATCATGGTCGTTGCTGCCGTACCTTAGGACCCGTGGGGACCCGTAGGAACCGGCCCGTTTCAAAAGGGCCGGGTCAAGTCCGAATCCTATTTTGAAAAATCCAAAACCCGCCCCGTGTTATTTATAAATTGGTTTGGTCCGGTTCCTTCAATTTTTGGCCTGGCCCGGCCCCTACCCACCTCTACTTCTTATTCGACCAAACTTTTCCTATTGTTTTGTTAGGGATTAGATTATCTCGCTCGTGCTTTCTTTGTTTCGAAGTCAAGAGTACCTTGCATTTTGGGTTTGGTCTCACTTGCATACTATAGAAGTCCGTTTAATAGTCACTTATTACTATGGTCTAGTGGTAATCATCTTCATTTGAAAGGTTTTATATTCGATTTTTGTTAAAGATAAATATAAACCACATTATTGCTAGTACATTATGAGGTTAAGCCTACCCCCTCTCATTCGTGTAAATGATATCGTTTGTTAAAAAAAAAGGGTAAATTACACAAAACTACCTCAACTATGGGTCGAACAACAATCTCATACTTCATGTTTTAAACACTGCAATTTCATTCCTCTACTTATGAATTCGTTGCAATGTTAGACCTCCGTTAAAATTTCTATCAATTTGGTTGTTAAATGATGATGTGGGAGAAGTGGGGTCCACTCATTCCTCAACTAAAATTAAAAATTAATTTTTTATTTAACAATTAAAATGAATTAAAAAAATATTTCTTCCTAAAATTTTTCCATTCCCCAAAATTTTCCAGTTCCTTAATTTTTAAAAAAAAAAAACCCTCGAGACGCTCGCCAATTCCGTCCACTCCCGTCACCTTAGGCGCTTCAATGCCGGCGAGGACTACCTTGTATTTGATAGCCTTTATGATATTTGCCAGGCCTCCGCCGGCAGCTCAATCGGTATCATCGGTTCTAATGTGATTCCCATTTGGGTCGTTAAATTTCGGGTTACGACCCGTGTTGAACTCGCCGGCGAGCAACGGGGCGACGAAGTGTTAGGACCCTGCACTGATTTACTCATGCCTTGGTTAATTTACCTGCCTCGTAATGGAATATAGGAATGTGGTGAATCGGCACTTGGGTTACCTAAGTCTTTTGTCTGTAGTGGATGATGTGGGGATATACTAGTCCATTGTAACCTCATTTGTGTTATGAAATAGAACTTATCTTTCTTTGCAATTTTCCTTTTCTCTGCAACTTTTCTTTTTCCTGAAATTTGTTCCCCTGGAGCGACTGGAACCTACCATTTGGTATCCAGAGCCTAGGTGTGCATCAATGGGCAAGAACAAGGCCTCAGTCACGGTCGCCGACGTGACAGAGGCTGAGTGGGATCATGAGCTTCAGCACCAGCAACTCCAGGAATTTCAGGAATCCTTGTCGATGGTGAACAGCCGCTATGAAGACATCCAACATCACATCGCAGACCTCCAGCACTCCATAGCAGATTTGTCCGTCCACAGCCTCCGCCAAGACCAAGTTCAACAAACCATCCTTGATGAAGTCCGTTCCTTCAGGCAACTACCCCACATCCAACCCAGCACCCAAATACCCATTGGCTCTATCCCCATTTCCCTCGGGTCCACCCCTTTTTCCTCCATTACTACTCCCATACCAACATCCTCATGGGGTCTCTCTCCCTCCCAACCGATCACCAACACCTATTTACCCGGATCCCATTTAGCCACGGGTCCATCTTCCACTCCTTTCACCCCACCCCTTCCCGCCCTACACCCCTCTCTTAGTTGCCCTTCAACCTCCAGATATCTTCCCCATTCCTCCAGTGGCCTGCTTCTTCCTCACTTAACCCTAGAGCCGTACGGATTTACACCTAACCCACCATTTTCCCCCACATTCTCTGGACCTCGACATCTCAAGATTGAATTTCCTCGCTTCTTTAGGGACGACCCTTATGACTGGATCGCTATGGTGGAAGAATTTTTGGAGTACCACAAGATTGACGACCACCACCGCGTCACCATAGCGGGCCTCCATCTCGGTGGCGACGCTGCCCATTGGCTCGTTAGTTTAAAATGAGATATCCCTTCACCTCGTGGTTCACCTTCACCACCTAGTTGCTTCAGCGGTTTGGACCATCTGACTCCTTGAATTTCAACATGGCTCTCTTTCACATCCAACATACAACCATGGTTGAGGCTTACGTGGGGCATTTTATCCGGCTCTTATGCCGCACACCTGATTGAATCGACGCTCAACTTTTAGGAGCATTCTTAGAGGGCCTCAATGATGAACTTCAAGATGATGTGGTTGCCCAGGCACCTTCATCACTTGCACGGGCCATCGAACTAGCTCAGATCTACGAGCACAAATAGGGGTGTCGAACCACGGTGCGCTCCGGGTTTTCCCGTGTCCCCACCTATACCCCCAAACCTATTTCTTCCTCTCCCACCAATGCCATATCCGTCGCTAAGCGTGCCCATGGTCGAGCTAAGCGTTTGGAGGGTTTCATTCACAAAACACCACTCCAGGTGTTTAACGATTCCGTGGCGGACCAAAGCTTTCTCAACCCGCACGTGGTGGCTCGTTTGGGGTTGCACGTGGATCCCTCTCGCACAGAAGCTGTAATAGTGGCTACGGGCCGCTGTTTTCGTACAAAGGGTGTGGCATACCAGGTGCTCGTGTGCCTTTAGGGGTATACTTTACTAATGACTTCCATCTCCTCGTCGTTGTGGGCTGTGACATGGTCTTAGGAATTGACTGGTTGGAGACTTTAGGCTTTATTGGGTGGAATTTTCTCCCCCGGATCATGGAAGTCTCAGTGCATGGGATAAACTATCGTTTGGTGGGTCTTCCACCTCACCCATAGTCGATTTTCCTATGTCCGGGATTGTTGTCCATTCCCCTCAAGACTCTTTCCGAGTGGTTGCACAACTTTCCAGTCTCACCTCCTATTCTCTAATCCCTGTACCAACGCTGACTTGCATTCAAACTCTTCTCCTCAAATATCATGCCCTATTTCTACCACCAACAGTTTTGCCCCCAAACTGTGCCATTGACCATCAGATTCCCCTCATTCCCAGCACGGGTCCTATTAATGTCCGGCCATATCGCTATTGGCATGCCCAGAAAGCTGAACTCGAGCGCCAAGTTAACGAGATGCTCGCCACGGGCATCATTCGCCCTAGCCTGAGCCTCTTTTCTTCACCTGCATTGTTGGTGGCCAATGGGGGCTCCTCATGGCGTTTTTGTGTGGACTACAGCGAAGTCACCATCAATGATTGCTTTCCAGTGCTTATTATTGATGAACTATTGGCTGAATTGCAGGGGGCCATGTTTTTTTCGAAGTTGGACCTTCGCTCGGGCTACCACCAAATCCGCAAGCATGAAGCGAACATACACAAGACGGCGTTCTGCACTCATGAGGGTCATTATGAATTCACGGTCATGCCATTTGGCCTGACCAATGCCCCAACAACGTTTCAAGCTCTGATGAATTCCCTCTTGAAACCACTGCTCCGAAAATCCGTTCTGGTGTTTTTTGACGACATTCTGGTTTTCAGTGCTTCATTAGATCAACATGTTACCCATTTGGCTGCGGTCTTTGACATCCTACAGGCGCATCACCTTCATTTGAAGCCATCTGAATGCCTATTTGGTCAGGACTCCATTGCTTACTTGGGTCATATCATTTCGACCGCAGGCGTCACGGTCGATCCTTCCAAAATTATTGCCATTGTGGACTGGCCGACACCCACTAGTGTCCGGGCCCTTCGCGGCTTTTTGGGTCTCGCTAGATATTACCGTCGACTTGTTCGACATTTTGGTCTTATTGCCAAACCACTCACCGACTTACTAAAAAAAGATGGTTTTCTTTGGTCCCAGGACGCAGACACCGCTTTCTCTGCTCTCAAAGGTGCGCTGTCTACCACCCTAGTCTTGGCGCTGCCCGACTTTTCCAAGTCTTTCACTATTGAGTGTGACGCCTCCAATGTTGGTATTGGCGTTGTGTTATCCCAAGACAACCACCTGATCGAGTTCCTCAGTAAGCCTCTCGCTCCCAAACACCAATCTCTCTCAATGTATGATAAGGAAATGCTTGCGGTCGTCTTTGCGGTCCAAAAGTGGCGTCCATACTTGATTGGCCATCATTTCAAAAGCCTCACGGATCATCAGACATTAAAATATTTCTTGGACCAGCGCATTACTACTCCAGCACAACAGAAGTGGTTACTAAAGCTTCTCGGGTACAACTATACTTTGGAGTACCTTTCCAGGGCTTCTAATGCCGCTGCCGACGCCTTGTCTCGCCGTCCGAAAGTACTCTCCTTAATGGGTCTATCTCAGCCAATGTTTGATTGTGTGATAGAGATACAAGCAACCTATGTCACGGACCTTCAAGCCTCGGCCATTCTCACGGCACTGCACAAGAACTCAATCAGTCATCGCTCATTTCAGCTTTAAGGCAATCTTCTATATTACAAAGCAGGAATTTTTGTCCCTTCCACGTCTCCATGGCGCTTCCACCTTTTTAAGGAGTTCCACGCCTCCCCATCTTTGGGTAACTATGGTTTTTTGCGCACTTACAAGCGCCTCACCCACAACTTCAACTGGCCAGGCCTTAAAAAGGATGTCAAACAATTCGTGGTAGCTTGTGATGTGTGCCAATGCACCCATTATGAGACAATCAAACCCCCGAGACCATTATAGCCCCTCTCCATTCCCACCCAAGTGTGGATAGATATTGCCATGGACTTTGTCGAAGGTCTACCCGCAGCCTACAGTTGGAATGCTATCTTGGTCGTAGTGGATCATCTCTCCAAATATGGCCATTTTATACCTAAAAAGCACTCGTATACAGCCCCTCCCCAAATTGCCGATATCTTTATCTAGGAAGTCTTTCGTTTGCACGGGATGCCATCGTCCATTGTGAGTGACCGAGATCCAATTTTCATAAGTGAGTTTTGGACTGCCTTCTTCAAACATCAACAGACAGTGCTTTGTAAAAATTCAGCCTATCATCCACAATCGGATGGTCAAACAGAGGTTCTTAACCGCACATTGGAACACTATCTCAGAAGCTTTGTCATGGACAAGCCGAATACTTGGATACGCTAGCTTCCATGGGCTGAGTGGTGGTATAATACTACTTTTCAGTCCTCTATCAAGATGTCACATTTCCAGGCAGTTTACGGTTACCCTCTACCCTCAGTGACGTCTTACCTTCCCGGCTCTTCGGCCGTTCACTTGGTTGATCTCACCCTTATCGACCGTGACATTTTACTCAAGCAACTTTGAGAGAATATGCTGATAGCACAACAAAGGATGCGTCAACAGGCTGATAAGCATCAGTCGGAGGGCACCTTTCAGATAGGTGATTGGGTCTTCCTCAAACTCCATCCCTATCGGCAGACATCGGTTTCCAAAACTCATTGCCCAATACTGGCTCCTCACTACTATGGTCCCTTCCAAGTGGTCGCCAGAGTTGGACAAGTCACTTACACCTTGGCGCTTCCCCCTCAGTCACGCATTCATCCTACCTTTCACGTCTCTCTGCTGAAGCCCAAGGTTGGTGCTCACACGATTACCTCCGTAACTCTCCCACCGGTCTCTTTTGATGGCTTTTTTCTGTGGTTTCTGGAACACATCCTGCAACGTGGCATGATTAAACGTGCCAACACAACGGTCACTCGATGGCTTATTAAGTGGGCAGGCCTGCCAGAGCATGACGCCACGTGGGAGGACGCTGACTCTATCTTGAGCCGTTTTCCAGATTTTGAAGCCTGAGGACAAGCTTGTTCTCTAAGGGGTGCCATGTTAGGACCCTTCACTGATTTAACTTATGAATTGGTTAATTTACCTGCCTCGTAGTGGAATATAGGAATGTGGTGACTCAACACTTGGGTTACCTTAGTCTTTTGTCTGTAGTGGATGATGTGGGGATATACTAGTCCGTTGTAACCTCATTTGAGTTATGAAATTGAACTTATCTTTCTCTGCAATTTTCCTTTTCTCTGCAACTTTTCTTTTTCCTGAAACTTGTTCCCCTTGGAGCGACTGGAACTTACCACGAATGGACGGTGGCATTGGTGAAGAGGTCAAAGTATTGGCTGATGAAGGCGTTGAGAGGTGAGGTGGAGTTGGAGAGGACGAAGCAGAGGCCGAATCTCGGGATCAATGTAATTTTTGAAAGGACGGAGAAGACGAATGAGGAGGTGAAGGAGGTGAGGGAGGTGAAGTTGGAGGTGGGTTTTATGGGAATTTTTGTTGGGTAGAAGACGCAACCGACGGCGAACTGGTTGGTGTTATTTGTGAGGCGAATGGCGGCGTAAAGTCAGGCGTCATTGATGAGAGTGAGGTCGGTGGCATTGGTGATGTTGGAGAAGGAGTTGAAGAGGAAGTCAATAGCAGAGGTGGGGAAAGGAAGAGGTGGTTGAGGAGAAGAACGATGAGGACAACTAAGAAGGATAGATGGGTGGACGGTTCAGGTCTTTGGGAATGTAGTTGGTAATGGGGGGATGAGAAGGTAGTGGAGCAGACGTGGGGAATTGAAAATGTTTGAGGAAGAGATTATTATTATTATTATTATTATTATAATTAAGAGTAACGCTATTCATACTTTGTTTTTGTACCACATTTTCATATCATTTTAGGTGGTATTTGATGTGGACAGTTACATCATTTGAAAATCTGATTAATTCAAATGATGTAGCTGTCAACATCAGATGTTATCTAAGGTGGTATAGAAATGTGGTATAAAAACATGATATGAATAACACTACTCTTTTTTTAATTCATTTTAATCGTTAAATTCATTTTATTTAATTAATTTTTTATTTTAGCTGGGGAATGAGTGGGCCCCACTCCTACCACGTCATTATTTAACAATCAAATTGACACAAACTTTAATGGAAGTCTAACATTGCAACGAATCCATAAGTTGTGGTATGAAATTGCAATGTTCAAAATGTGCAAATAAGGATCTAACAACCAAGAATTTCGATGCTATGATCCAGTTCATACTAAACAAATAACTTTTCTCTGAACTGGACTATGATTAGTTTTCTCGCTCTAAAAAATAAGTGTTGAAGCAAAAAATGAAAAAAATAAAAAAAATGAATCTAGGCTTAGTGCAATTAACTAGTAAAGAGACAATAAGCAGAATTACCACAACCAAATTACATATGCATTGCCAAGTGCGAGTGGCAACGTCGGGTTACATTCTTTACTGATAACATATATATACAAGTTATCTCTGTTAACAGAACTAAGGAATGGTTCTATGAAGAACAACAAACTGAAGAATGAATGCGAAAAAGAGAGATAAAGAATGAAAAATATTCTGTGTATTGATCTTTAGAGAGAGAATGAATTGTTACAAACTGTGTTGTATTTCAGACTTTATACACGGGATCTCATCTTAGCTAGCAAGCTATCTCACTAACTAACTAACTAACTTTCTATTTGAGCTGGCAGCTATCTAACCATTGAAAAACTGACTTGATCTATCATGCCATTCTAGCCGTTGGATCTCTTATCATTCCCCCTCAATCGTGGCTTGGGCACCAAGCCTAAGATTGTAACAATGCTTGAGAAATGTTGGACTATGCAGACCTTTTGTAAGTACATCGGCTGTTTGATCTACTGTTGGGATGTAAACAACCTCCAAATCTCCTTGGTGAACTCTCTCCCTTATAAAGTGAAAGTCCGTGTCAAGATGTTTAATTCGAGAATGAAACACAGGATTTACACTGAGTGCAATGGTGGACAAATTATCACAATAAATCGTAGGTGGCAATGGCAAAAATACTTCCAAATGCTTCAATATTCCCCTTACCCAAGCAACATCAGCTGCAGTGTGAGCAAATGCCTTATATTCCGCTTCCGTGGAGCTTCTTGACACTGAACTTTGCTTATTGGATTGCCAAGACACAGGATTATTGCCCAAATATACCACATAACCTGTGATTGAACGGCGAGTGTTAAGATATGCTGCCCAATCTACATCTGAAAATGCAGTTAATGTTGTCACTGTGTCAGCAGAATATAGTATTCCATAAGTCAAAGTCCCTTGTAGGTATCTTAGTATGCATTTCACTGCTCCATAGTGCATTTCTGTAGGGGAATTCATGAATTGACATACTGTGTTAACAGCATATGCAATATCTGGCCTAGTGAAGGTCAAGTATTGTAATGAACCAACAAGACTTCTATAAAGAGAGGGATCTGTCATGAGAGGACCATCTAAAATAAGCATTTGATCATGTGGTTTACAGGGAGTATTAGCAGACTTACATGAGTCCATACTTGCCTTATGAATCAAATCCTTTATATATTTGGCTTGATTCACAAAAATGTCCCCATTTGACTTGTAAGCAATCTGCAATCCCAGAAAATATGTCAATTGTCCCATGTCCTTGAGCTCAAATACTTCAGACAATTCATCAATCACTTTCTGTACGTTAAGAGAATTTGAGCCTGTAAGGATTATATCATCCACATATAGGAGAAGAATGACAATATCATTGCCATCTTTCTTAGTGAATAGGCTTGTATCAGAAGCAGAAGGCTGAAAATTCATTGCTGCCAGATAGGAAGTGAACTTCGAATTCCATGCTCTTGGGGCCTGCTTTAATCCGTACAGGGACTTGATTAGTTTACACACATATGTAGGATGAGATGCATCAACAAATCCCTGTGGTTGCTTCATATAAATGTCTTCTTGTAAGTCACCATGCAGAAAAGCATTTTTGATGTCAAGTTGCCAAAGCTTCCAATGATTGGTTGCAGCTAAGGCTAATACTATCCTCACAGTAGTGTGTCTCACTACTGGACTAAAAGTCTCTAAGTAATCCACACCTTGTTCTTGAGAATACCTTGAGCCACCAGTCTGGCCTTGTATCTTGAAACACTTCCATTTGAATTTTTCTTAACTTTATACACCCACTTGCTACCAACAATGGATCTGTCATTGGGAGGAGGTACCAAAATCCATGTGCCTTGACTCTTAAGAGAGTCATACTCATCTTGCATTGCTTGTTGCCATTGAGGCATTGAAACAGCTTTCCTAAATGTAGTTGGTTCTGATACATCAACTATTGTAGACAAAAAACTATAGCCTCCCACGAACTGATCTTCTTTAGTTATTTGCAGAGTTTGTAACTCAGGAAATGATGCTATAAAAGCATTATAATTCCGTCTTTGAATGGTGCCACTCTTCAATCTTGTATGCATCGAACAAGAATTATTCACACTAGTAGAATTGTCAGTATGAACATTTGTTTCAATTTGTGATGATAATTCTTGATGATGTACTGACAACATTGAGAAGCTGATTGGATAGGCAACATTGATGATGTACCAGAATGATGATGAGGATAATTTGGAACTGTTGAACTTGGTACTGTGTTTTGCTGTGAATTGTCATGTGATTCCCTTGACTGATCTGTACTATCACTATATTTGTGTGATGTAGACAAACTTGGAATTGCAGACTGACTTTTAGTACTTTGAGAATTTGATAACACTGTGTTTTCTTCTTGTATTCTATATTCACCATCATGTACATCAAGATGTCTAGAACTGGGAATAGGAACCTGAATAACTACATGACCTTGAGTGAACTGTTGAGAACGACTATGATCAATATCCTTGTTGACAGATTGTCATTTGAAAGGATATGTATCTTCATCATGTATAACATGCCTTGAGATTATAAATTTCCCAGTATGTATATCATAGCAAATCACTCCTTTATATCCTACTGCAAAACCAAGAAAAACAAACTGACTTGATCTATTATGCAGCTTATTTGCATCGTAAGGTCTTAGATATGGATATGTTGCAGTTCCAAATATTTTAAGATTGTGAATTGTAGGATTTTCACCAAAAAGCAGTTGATAAGATGATCTATTGTCAAGACTTTTACATGACATTCTGTTGATTAAGAATGCAGCATATGAACAAGCATGATACCAAAAACTAGCCGGAATGGAAGCATCTGTCATTAAGCTTAAGGCTGTTTCAACCAAGTGCCTATGTTTCCTCTCAG
>VIEB01000256.1:31337-61441 GCA_006547085.1 Malus baccata
AAGTCAAATCAAATTTACAGGAAGGGATCTTCAAGGATGATCAGGTGGCGCCTCATCACTCGGCGGAGCTCCAGAAAGACGAAGCACCAGAGATTGATTATCCGGAGCTTCAACACTTGGTGAAGCGCCAGGGGACGAAGGCAGAAGTTGCCGCTGCAGTAACGTCACAAACCTCTGATGATCACTCTGAATCCGAACTTCGGACTCCTGCAATTGGTCAAGCTTCCTCTTCATGCTTGTTGAGTAATTAGTTGCGAGCATGTGCAACTCTTTATTCTCGTGCCTAAGCACCCTGACCTCTTGCCGAAGACTGGCCACCTCAGCCATCAACGACTCAACCTGACGAGATCGAGCAAGAAGGCGTTGGCCCATGTTTGAAACTGAACCTGCACATCGGATGCTGTAGGCCAGAGAGTCCTGCACAGCCAGCTCGTCGGACCGCCTGGAAAGCATCCTAGTGTCTCTAGGAGTGAGAAGATTTCTGGCCACCACCGAAGCGGTTGTATCGTTCATCATCATAGAATCCCCAACTGTAAGAGGACCATTGGGAGATACGAAGGACGGCTGCCAAATGTTGTTTGAAGAAGATATGTCACTATCTTCCCCGACATTCAAGTTAAGACGACGGTCAGAAGGGCAAGACATTTTCGAAGGTGTGAAAGAAAAAGAAGAAGTCGGACAAATCGAGTTCTTAGAAGTGCAAGTAGGGAGCTTCTACAGGCGAAAAATTCAAGTGTGCTTTGGAATGTGATGCGTGCATCACTTTTAAAATCAGCACTTTCAGAAATCGAAGAGGCGAGTTCAGAAATCGAAGAGGCAAGCTTAGAGATCGAAGAGACATCTGCTTTCTCAAAAGCTGGGCTGCTCAGAAACCACGGGCCGATCTCAGATATCGAAGAGGCACCAGTCTCTTTCAGCCTCGTCAGCACCTATCACATGCACACTCAGCTTTGCGAAAATCACGGATAATTTGTCGAAGCGCCGACCTCAGATATCGAAGAGGCGCCAGTCTTTTTCAGCCTCGTCAGCACCTGTCACATGCACACTTAGCTTTGCGGAAATTACGGGCAATTTGTCGAAGATTTCTGATGAAGAAGAAAGCGCGTAGAGCCTTACTAATCAATCACTCAATGGTTGCCAACACGAGTGAAAGAATAGTACCTCTACAGGTATTAAAGAACTTCCTATAAATGTCCACCTTCACCATCCATAGCAAGGCAGACCTGCAAAAATGCCTAAACCTTCCTTATTTCCGAGAGTACACTCTCAGCAGAGCCTCTCGAAATACCCAGTTTTCTTCCTCTCCTGGAGTACCTCTGCAAACAAATGACACCCAAAGCAAAAGTATCTCATATCACCAGGGTAGAAAGCAAGAGTATCTCATATCATGCTTTCTCCCTGTCTTTTCCTTTGTCCTTGTTCTTACCTGCAAAGACAAGGATAAAGAAAACAATATGTCGGAACCTCCACTCAAACTCCGGGCAAGGAACCGACTACCGGGAACCTTTGCCCGATTGCTTACCTGGCTTTGCTCTTGAGTACGCATCTTCAGTTGCTGATGTACTTCCGAAGAAGATGCCATATTTTCCCGGAGAACAGATAAGGCAAGTGAAAATGATACCTTGAAGCATGTGGAGACAACGTGCTGATTTCCTTCAAGATCAAGTCTCCCCTTCCTTGCACAATCAACCAACCCAGCAGAAGGAGTCTGAGTTGAATCCAAGAGCTCGAGAAGTTTCAACAAACATATTGGCGGCACCATCGTCGAAGAACAAAGCCTCGCTGTGCAACGCTGTCAAATCGCCACCACTTCTTCGAAAGCAAGAGTATTTCATATCATGCTTTCTCCCTATCCTTTTCTTTGCCTTGTTTTTACCTACGAGACAAGGAGAAAGAAAGCAATCAGACAGCACTTGGTATCAAACTTCCGATCTGGAACCAACTGCTTGGAACCCTTCCCTGATTGCTTACCTAGCACTATCCATTGTTTCAACATCTTATGCTTCTAGAGAAAATACCACATCTGCCTGAAGAACAGATAAGGCAAGGGAAAATGATACATTGAAGCATGTAGAGACAAGCATAACAAAACACGAGTCGATTCATCCGTTACTTCTCCAAAATCAAAAGTATCTCATATCATTAGGGTTGCAATCACTCTGGGTTTGGTGGACCTGTTTTGACCCTCAAATTCTTGGGTCGACCCGCTTGATGTTGTGAGCTACAAGTGCCGATTTACCACCCTTGAATCAAATCCTTAAAGATTAAGTCACCAACTGGAAGAAGCGCCCATCAATCTTGAAGATCATACCGTTGACCAAACTGCTCAGGTGTGAATTAGAAAGATTGAACAAAGCAACAAGTCATCACTTTCACCTCGTGCCTGCTTGCAATATGTTCGAGTCGACCTTCAAGAATCAAGCCTCAACGGCCCTTGAAGAAGTTTCCAGCCAAATTCAAGATTAAGCCTCGACGGCCCTTGAGGAAATTACAAATCCGATTCAAGATCAAGTGTTCATCACCCTTGAATCAAACCCAGTTCAAGAATAAGCTGTGGAAAGTCAACAATTGGAGGAAACTAGAAAATCCTCCAACCCAGTTCAAGAATAAGCCTGTGGAAAGTCAACAATTGGAGGAAACCAAAAAAAGTCCTCCGAACCAGTTCAAGATCAAAGCTGTGGAAAGTCAACAATTGGAGGAAACAAAAAAAAAAAAAGTCCTCCGAACCAGTTCAAGATCAAAGCTGTGGAAAGTCAACAATTGGAGGGAACCAGAAAATCCTCCGAACCAGTTCAAGATCAAAGCTGTGGAAAGTCAATAAGCACAACAAAATACGTGCCGATTCACCCACTACCAAAGCAAAAGATCATCTACCACATGAAGCTCCTTGTGGTCCAATTTCAACCTTCAAGATCAAGCCTCAACGGTCTTTGAAGAAATTTCAAACAAAGTTCAAGATCAGGCCCCAACGGCCCTTGAAGAAATCACCAACCCAGTTCAAGATCAAGCCTCAATGGCCCTTGGATCAACATCTACAATAAGGGACTTCAAAACGCATCTTCTACACGTGACAAGCACATGTATATGACGCGCCTTGAAGTGGGGGCATTTGTAGACATCGAAATTTCGGTAAAATAAATGTTGATCAAAAAATTAAAATTTCAATGTTTCTGTGTCACATAAATTTTATACATAGCATGTGAATAAACGAAAAAATAAAAAAAAATCGGAAAAGTCATCAAACAGGACACATGTCAACACCTGGCAGAAATGATTTATTTCATCTAATTATTTAAATCCAAAAAATCAAGTTTTGGAATTCTATAAATAGGAGGCCAAGGCATTTATTTTGGAGGACCAATAGAAGACAAATTGATAACCAATTCTCATTACACTACAACCTTGAAGCTTTGAAACTCTAAAGCTCTCAAGCAAATTCCCGAAAGATCAAGAAAGCTTTCTTCGTTCTTCGTCAAATCCTCCTTCAAGATCAAGCCCCAACGGCCCTTGAGGAACTTCCACTGATTCAAGATCAAGCCCCGACGGCCCTTGAAGAAAGTGTTCATCGTTCATCATTCGTTCATCCTTAGATCAAGCCCCGACGGCCCTTTGGATCCACGACGTCAACAAATCTGCACAACTGTTTATCCCAAGATCAAGCCCCGACGGCCCTTTGGACCAACAACATCAAATCCACCCATTGCAAAGATAGAATCAGAGGCTAAATTTGTAGAAGAGATTGTAACCCCTAAATCATCAATACAAATATTATTTTGTACACGTGTTTCTTGTCTCTTTCATCGCAGGAATTTCCGTGTTCACAGTAATGCCATTCTGTTGAGGTGTATAAGGACATGACACCTGATGTATAACACCTTTTTGATCTAAGAAACTCTTCATCATTCTATTCACATATTCTCCACCCCCATCTGTTTGTAAGCATTTGATTGAACTATGAAACTGAGTATGAACAAGGGCATGAAATTTGACAAAGATTTGGAACACATCTGATTTATTCATCATAGGAAAAATCGATACAAACCTTGAGTAATCATCTATAAAACTCACATAATATCTATACCCTTCTATGGACTTATGAGGAGATGGACCCCAAACATCAGAGTGTATCTTTTCAAACATAGAAGTAGTTCTAACTTGTTTTACAGAAAATGGTAACTGACACATTTTTCCAGAAATACAAGCTGAACAAAGAGATTGAGAAGAATCATTATTCACTAATATTCCTGCATGCTTCAACATTGTAGATAACACTTCCTCAGATGGATGTCCCAGCCTTCTATGCCACGTTGAAATTCTTACTTTCTTCCCAAGAAATGCAGCACAATTCTCTAATTTTGCAGCAAAGGAACTTCTGAAAACTAAGACTGGTATCTTGAATAATTCTCCATCATCACTCTTTCCTTGGTACAGAATCACCCAAGTTGCCTTATCCTGTATAAAAAATACCAAATCATCACAAATAAACCAGCATCCATTATCTCTACATAGCTTCTTAACTGATAATAGATTCATTGTAATTAGTAGGACATGCAACACATTATTCCACAAAAATGTATGTGTATCAGTAATGAGTTTAGATGCACCAATACTCTTGACACTCAAACCTGCTCAATTGCCTATAGTGATTTTAGCTTCACCATTATAAGGAGTGACATGATTGATGTGATCAAGATTGGCTGTCATGTGATGAGTTGCACCTGTGTCCACCACCCATGCATCTGCATTTGAAAACCCATGGACACTTTGAGCCTCTTGCATTGTAGTTGAAGTCTGAGCAGACAGTCCCATAGGTGATTGATTCAAGGTTTGAGGTGGAGGAGGTCCTTGATACGAGTAGTTGTTCCTGTGATAGCATTGGAGTGCAGTGTGACCTTTCTTGCCACAGATTTGACAAAAGATTGGCCCTCTAGGATTAGCTTGACCATTATCAGTCATATAGTAACAATTTGGTGTAGTATGCCCTCTTCTAGAACATATTTGACACTCTGGAGGCATAGTAGACTTGTAGTTTGTGTTACCAGTCCATCCACTTCCTTGCTTGAAACCATTTTCACCAGAAAAGTTGTTTGAACCACTATAGTAATTCTGAGATCCCTTGTTGTTATCAGTCAAACCATTGGAGCCATAAGATCTGTTACCAAAGTTGGAATAAGATCTTGAATTGCTGCTGTTGTTATTTCATTAAACCTTCTATTATTATTAAAACCGGATCTCTGTTGAAAAGATCTACCTCCATTCCCAGCAAAACCAGAACCACCATTAAAACCTCCTTGATATCTTTGTGAATTAGAACTTTCTCCTTGCTCGAAATTCTGAAAACTACCTTGAGGTTCTCTTGCATTTGACGATTCACCATTCATATACATTGCTGACATTGTTCCAGCAAGAGTATTCATCTTGGTTTCAAGTGCAGCTTCAACACCCATCAACTGAGCTCGAAAATCTTTCAGAGAAAAGAAAGTATCTCTTGCAAGAATTACAGTCTTGATAATTTCAAACTCTGGTGGTAGACCTGACAAAACAGCAATCATTAAATCATTCTTAGTCCCCTGCAGAAATTAGTTGATCTTTGATCACCTTCAGCCTTAACAGAAACTTGTCAATAAAATCATTCCCTTTCTGTGCAGTATGAAATTCAGTTTTCAACTGATTTATTCGCACAACAGAAACAGAAGAAAATCTTTCTTGTAAATTTTCCCATGCTTCTTGAGCAGTCTTGCATCCGATTACATGATCCATAACCTCATCACTTAATGTAGCAACAAGTAAGCTGAGCAAAGCCAAATCTTTTTTAACCCATTGTTTGTAGGCCATTGGATCTCATTTGTAACCCCACCTTCAGATGTAATACAATATTTTGGCGGACACTGTGACTCTCCATTAAAGAAATCAAACAAATCATAACCCCTTAAAACAGATGAGAATTGATAGCTCAATTTGACAAAATTATCTTCTTGCAACTTTACAGTAATCAGTCCAAGTAACCCTTCAATCTTGACAAAATTTGCAGCCATTGTAACGCACAGAGTAATAGACAAAAAACTACTTCTGAAACTTGATTATCAAAGAACAAAATAGTATACTAATGGCTTCGGCCTTTCTATGAAGTGACACAATTACAATCTTTCAACTTTTCAATGTATCAACCTTCCAATCTTTATCAAACAATTAGACTTCGAACATCAAACTTTCTTAAGCAAACAACTATCAGATTCAAACAATTGGCATCGGCCTTCATATCACTTGTACATTTCACTGAGGCAATATATCAAACACATCATATGCAACAAATTTCAAGCACCAAAATGAATCAAAGATCGAGAATACCAGCAACCCAGAAATGAAAATGAATTCATCAGCAAGAACCCCGAAATCTTTGTTGTAACAACGCCCTCAGAGTATGCAACTTCAGTGTAAAACACCAAACAGATTGTCCTGAGCGATTGATACCATGTTAACAGAACTAAGGAATGGTTCTATGAAGAACAACAAACTGAAGAATGAATGTGAAAAAGAGAGAGAAAGAATGAAAAATATTTTGTGTATTGATCTTTAGAAAGAGAATGAATTGTTACAAACTATGTTGTATTTTAGACTTTATACATGGGATCTCATCTTAGCTAGCAAGCTATCTCACTAACTAACTAACTGACTTTCTATTTAAGCTGGCAGTTATCTAACCATTGAAAAACTGACTTGATCTATCATGCCATTCTAGCCGTTGGATCTCTTATCAATCTCTAGCTCTTATACGCATGTAAGCAATCCCTAGAGCCTAGCGCCCCACATCGGATCTAAAACTTTAAATAAAATTTCGGAGATGGGGCGTTGTTCTATCGGGAAGTTAGCTTTTTCTAATTGCTCTGAACGAGAATGAAGTAGTTTACTTTTGTTCTATTGGGTCTTGGTTCTTTTTTACCGCTCTGTGTGTGTTAGAAAGTAAGAACTCGTTTGGCACGCTGTATAAGGGATCATATATGACTAATAGTACGGACCCAGCCGTTTGGTGTCCTCTCGTACTAAATAGTCGTCGGATTAATTTAAGTAGTTAGACAGGATAGTCGGGTATACACCTTCTTAATAAACCCTTTCAAATGGAGGGGATTATTAGTTTGGTTCCCTTTCTTCTCTCTCGCACTTCGTTATCCACGACACCTCCTCTCGCGGTTGTCCCTCTCGTCATTGTCGTTCTCCCGATCATCTCCTATAGCCGTCACCTCATCTCACTGACATTGATATGCAATGAGGTGCAGAGAAGAAGAGATGCTAAGGTGCAGAGAAGAAGAGGGAGGTCTATGATAGTGAGCATTGCAACTTTAGGGAGGGGGAGGTTTGTGACACCGAGCATCTTCTTCTTCATTTCCCCTTCCTCTGTTCTTCCCCCTCATTCCCACAAATCCCAAAACCCAATTCCTCTGCCGTCCACCAACCACCACCACCATCAAGTTTCATCTAACTATCCAGAACAAGACTCTTCTCTCCTTGCATCTTCTTCTGGCTACCAGATCTCCCTCTCTCTTCTCTATCGCTGCCATTCACTGTTTCCGCCGCCGATTGCAGCTGCGAGACGCTGCTGGTGATGTGGAAGGAGGGGAGACTGGGACATAGCGGGTAGGGAAGAAGGTTCTCTTTGGCAGGTTTGATGCCAACATGTTGCTCTTTTTGACTGGATATGGAAATGTGAGGGGTCGAAGACGGCGGTGGTGTGGGGAGAGAAAGAGAGAGGAGAGAGAGGGGGTGGCTGATGGCTTAGAATATTCAAGGTTAAGAAAGAGATGGTGGTTGGTGGCTGAGAATATTCATGTTAAGATTATCCAGTTTAGTACCAAATACAGTATAAATAATACGGTCATTAGTTTGATACTGCACCAAACGTCAGACTAATTTAGTCAGTATTGTCCGGTGGCTATTTATCCTATCCGACATAAATAGTTAATACAGTTCGAGCTGCCAAACGAGGCCTAAGGCTACTTTTGTAATTCGATAACCAATCCTTAAAGAGTAGTTTAACTCGTCTAATCTTTCATCATCCTCATTGAATAAAAAAAAGTATATAAAAAAAAACATATATAGGCTTACATTTGGTCTTCTGACAGTCGAGCCTAATAATGTAGGTTTGTAATTAAGCACGACAATAAAATAATTAATTGTGTGAAAGGGTTGAGACTTGAGTCTAACTCTAAGGGCTGGTTTGGTATTGCTGTGCTTTGAAAAAAAACTTCTGTGAGAATAAACGGCTGTGCTGTGAGAATAAGCAGCTGTGAAATAAATCAGCAGAGTGTTTGGTAAACTTTTTTGTAAAAGTGCTTTTGGAAAAAAAAGCACTCTAATAGTTAAAGAAGCATTGTACCTCCGTGTGCTTTGAAAAAAAGCCAGTTTTCCAAAGCTGCAAATAGCAGCTTCAGCTTTTTCCTTTGATTTCAGCTTATTCTCACAGCAGCTTCCAAAATAAGCCTTTTTTTTTTCAGTTTACCAAACACCTAAAACTCTCACAGCTTTTTTTCATGGGTGTTTTTTTTTAAGCACCTCACTCCCAAACTAGGTCTAAGCCTAATAGGGCACATCCTGCCTTTTACGGAAAGGTTGCAAATAACAAATAATACAGGTAGGTAGCAAATAAGAAATAATTTTAAAATATATTATAATGGTACCTGCGATGCGAAGGCCTTAACGGTTACAAGTCTTGTGCTTGGCTTATCTCTCCTCATTAGTGCCTGCATTTCATAATCAACTTTTACTAATCCGTAATTAGATTGAGATGAATTGAATTGAGGAGAAGTTGAATTGAAGAAAAATTAAAATCAGATTCTTATGAAAGTTGTTTACTAAACTGTCTGGAATCAGAGTATAAATAATGCTGATTCCAAATAGTTGTTTACCAAATATCTCTGAATTGCAATTAAAACTAGTATAATTACTAAACTGCCAATGTTTTGAATAAGTTAATTTATGTGCTAGATAATAACTTTAAGGGTAAATTACATTTTACCCCTTCAGATTTGGGGTCGATTTCAATTCCTTACAACATCTTTAAAACATTTCACTTTCATACCTCAAGTACTATTTTATTTCAATTTCATACGTCTATTACATTTTTTATCCATTAGTCCGTTAATAGATGGCGTGGCAAAAAATAATTTTTTAATTTAAAAAAAAAACTAAATCTACAACCTAAAAAAAAAAAATTGAAAAACGCAGAACCTACCCCTCCCCACCCCCTTCCTCTCATCTGCAACTCGCACTTACCTTTCTCCCCCATCCAAACCCTGCTCCCAACGCATCGCCGAGTGGGCTCGTCGACTAGTCGGTTGGTTTTTGTCCCTCAAATTTTGAATTCTTTCGGTGCTTGAAACCAACTAAAAAAACCATTTGATTGAATCTAACTCAAAAAACTATTTGATTGAAACCAAATAAAAAACCCCCTTCGCACTCACTTGTATACAAATCAAACAACCCCAAATCAAAACCCTATTTGATTGAAACCTAACCAAAAAAAAAAAATTGAAAAATACAATCCAGATCAAGAACAATGGTGAAAATGATCAGTAGGTTTTATGGTTATGAAAATATGAAATAGTACCATGACCATCTATACGTCCCTGAGCTCTTCCCTGGAGCTTAGACTGGTCGCTTTGGTAGAAACAGCCGACTTTAATTTGCTTGATAGCATCTTCAAAATACAGAAAAGAAACAAGCACATTAAAATAAAATAAAAAATACTGAAACGGAAATTATTAGAAGAAGAAGGAAGACGAAAAGATGAAGAGAAGGTGTTCGATGAAAGGGAGTAAGGGATGAAGGTGGCCGAAAAGAAAAAAAAACCAAAATTCCCAATCTTCATCCTCCCCACTCGAGCCCACCCCCTTCTTCCATCTCCCATCGCCCACTCCCTTCCCCCATTAATTTTGCACCTCCTTCTCTAACCCAAAATTCCAAATTCCTCGCTACGGTTCTCGTGGACGCCCTTGTCGACAACAATGCTCAAGAAATTTCATGGATTTCGAAACCCAGGTTTAGGCGAGGACGATCATGACGTCGACGGAGAATCGGCCGATTGGGCCACAAACGGCAAACCCGGGTCACCAAAAGGAGAAAGGGCTTGGGGGTAAAGAGGAGAAACGGCTCGGGAAAGGAAGATGGTTTTTCTTTTTTTTTTTTTTTTTTTTGAGAAGATTCAGTTTTTTTTTTAATTAAAAATTTATTTTTTTTGCCATGTGACATATTTGGTAGTCACGTGGCACAAATGTGGCAACCACGTCAGCTCTTAACAGATCAATGGATGGAAAAAGTAACGGATGTATTATATTGAAATAAAATAGTACTTGATGTATGAAATTGAAATGTTTTAAAGATGTTGTAAGAAATTGAAATCGACCCCAAACTTGAGGTGGTAAAGTGTAATTTACCCTAACTTTAATTTCCACTGCAACATATACTTATAAATTAATGAAACTTTCTAACTCTTTATAATATAATCCATAATTTTTTCCCCTTTTCCACCTCTTTAAAATCTGGTTTTTTTTCTTTTCCTTCAAACAGGACCTATTTCATTGCAATCTCGTTCTGCAATTAAGCGTTTCTCCAAACTACTAGAAATACACTATAGGCAGACTTTAATTTCTTTAACTATTTTTGTTTAGGCCATCATCTCCAAACTGCTACATATGCACCCTAGGCAAACTTGGCATTTAAAAAAAAATGTGGGGGTATGAATAGTGGCGAAGCTACGTAGGAGCTAGGAGTGGTTGCTGCCCCTCCCTTCGCTGGAAATCAAGCCCAGGAGCAGTGGTTTCACCCCTCTGATCCCGTCGGAAGTGGTTGCTGATGTGGTGGTTTTGTCTATGTTCATTTGGGTTGTTACTGCTGCTGCGTTTGGTTTTGTTTTTGTTTTTTTTCAAAAAGCCATGCCAAAACGACCACATTTCGGTCCTGGATAATTTTTTTTAAAAAATATTTCTTTAGTGAAACATCATCATTTCTGGTATACGATTAAAAGAAAAACAATAATTAAAAGGGGACCGGCCCTCGATTGCCTTCAATTTCATCTCTCAACCCCGTTACCTACACTCTCAAAACCAATCAGAGAGCAGTAGCTCGTTGCCTTGCCCCCCAAATCCCTACAAGCAAAACAGATCCCGTTGTGATACAACCATAACTCTGCATCTCACTCAATGTACCGTAACATAGTATTTCTTATTACAATAAAAAAATCAATCACAACCCTTCTTTTACAATCCTTCCTAATATAGCACTAGGTAGCTTAACCTTTAAGCCACCAACTCCTAATTGCCTAACAACTTAACAGATATTGCTGACTCAACAATACTATCCGAACAATACTGCCACATCATCAATTCAACATGTTGAGTCATCACCAAGCCCCCAGTATCCTATCAATACCCCCCTCAAAACAAGGCTTGTATCACAAGACTTCTAAAAAAGAAAAAACATAAAAAGTACACAACCAATTCATAAGCAACAGTATAACACAGCAGAACATGATTACAGATGAACCACCATTGGAAACTTAGATTTTAAGTTTGCATAATTCTCCCAAGTTGCATCTTCTGAAGGATGATTTTGCCATTGAACTAGCACCTTAGTTATAGCTTAATTGCCCTTCTTGACTAACTTTCTTTCCAAAATCCGTACTGGCACATCTTGCTGTATCCCCTTATCAGTGAGTAAAGGTAATTGACAAGTAGGCTGCACAGTAGGTCTCAAATGTTTCTTAAGGCAAGAAACATGAAAGGCTGGATGCAATTTAGATGTCTCGGACAACTTGACCTTGTATGCCATAGTACCAATCTTGGCTAATACTTCAAAAAGGCCATAGAATTTAGGCTGTAACTTATGAAATGGGTGAGCAGCTAAGGACAAATGTTGATAAGGGACCAGTCTTAAGTAAACCAAATCACCCACCTGAAAAACTTGCTCAGTTCGGTGCTTATTGGTAGTACCAGCTTCATATACTAGAACCTTAGGGGGTGATTGCGCATAAACTGCTTCATAAGGGCTTATTTTGTTGCTGAATGATGGGCAATGTTGTAACTCCATTCTGCCAATGGCAACCGAGTTGCTTATTTCTTAGGTTGGAGACTGCAAAAGCACCTAAGATATGTTTCTACGCAGCGATTAATGACTCAAGTTTGCCCATTCGTTTGTGGATGATAGCCCGAACTAAAACACAGAGAAGACCCTTGTAAATCAAAGAATGCCTTCCAAAACTTGCTCATGAATACTGGGTCCCTGTCACACACAATTGAAGCGAGCATTCCATGAAGTTTGAAGATTTGCTCCACAAATAATTGTGCCACAGAAGCAGCAGTATATGGATGAGAAAGTGAAGGGAAATGAGCATACTTCGAAAGCCTATCCACCACCACCCAAATAATAGTTTTCCTTTTACATGGTGGCAGCCCAATGATGAAGTCCATAGAAATATCAGTCCAAATCCTAGTAGGAATGGGTAATGGTTGCAATAAGCCCATTGGAGCAAGAGTCTCATACTTTTGTTGTTGACAAACTGGACAATTGGCTACCATTTCCTTGATGTCTTTCTTCATGTCATTCCAATAAAAAGTTGAAGATATTCACTTATAAGTTTTGAGAAACCCAGCATGACCTGCAATAGGTCTGCAATGATGCTCCTCGAAAACTTTGCATTTCCAAGAACCTGCAGGACTTAACACAATTCAGTTTTTGTACCTTAAAAACCCATTTTCCATTGTATACTGCAGAGTACTAAGCACTATAGAATCAGAAGGATATAAAACGTCTTGAATCTTATTTTTAATCCAAGTATCTTGTTCACTATCACGCCTTAGATCATTTAATTAACTCAAATACGGGTAGGAGATAGTAGACAAGAACTTACTAGAACTCTGAGAGTGGTCATCAATGGGAATTCTGGATAGTGCATCCGCCACTTGGTTATCACAACCTTGTTTATATTGAATTTCATAATCGAACCCCAACAACTTAGAGACCCACTTTTGCTGAAATGAGGTATTTGCTCTATTTTGGAGGAAGAACTTAAGGCTATGATGATCTGTTTTGATGATAAAGTGCCTGCTAACTAAATATGAATGCCACTTCTTGATGGCATGAAGAATCGCCATCATTTCCCTTTCATAAGCTGACAAAGATTGATTCCTCACACTAAGAGCTTTACTCGTAAACGCAATTAGTCTACCTGATTGCTGCAAAACAACTCCAATCCCAAAATCGGATGCATCGATTTCAATGACAAATGGTTGAGAAAAATTAGGAATGGCTAAAACCTGATGAGACAACATAGCTCGTTTAAGTTCATTGAATGCAGTGGTGGCAGCCTTAGACCAATGGAAGTTGTCTTTCTTTATGAGCACTGTCAATGGACCGATTATTCTCCCAAATCCTAGAATAAACTTGCGATAGTAACCAGTGAGGCCAAGGAACCCCCTCAGTGCTTTAATGGAAGTGGATTCTGGCCAATTAACAATGGCTTCCAGTTTAGAGGGGTCAGCTGCTACACTTTCTTAAGAGACAATATGTCATAAATATTCCACAGTAGTTTGACCAAATGCACACTTAGACTTTTTAACAAACAGTGTATTAGCTTGCAACACTTGGAAAACAGTTCGGAGATGATCCAAATGTGATTCCCAAGATTGGCTATAAACTAATATATCATAAAAATTAAAAATAAAAAAAAACTAGAATGAATTTTATGAGATATGGTTGAAAAATTTCATTAATAAGGCACTGGAATGTTGCAGGAGCATTGGTTAGCCTAAAAGGCATAACCAAAAACTCGTAATGCCCATCATCGCTCCGAAATGCAGTTTTCTCTATATCACTAGGATGCATCCTGATTTGATGATATCCTGATCTCAAATCCAACTTAGAGAAAAATTGAGCCCCAAAAAGTTCATCAAGCAAGTCATCGATCAATGGGATAAGGTATTTTTCCTTGATAGTTATCAAATTTTAAGCTCTGTAATCCATACACATTCTCCAAGTTTCATCCTTTTTCCTAACCAAAATAACCGGTGAAGAGTATGGGTTGTTACTAACTCTAATGAAACCAGCATCCAATAAATCTTGCACACACTTCTCAATTTCTATTTTTTGTAGATGACCATCTCTGTAAGGCCTCATGTTGGGTGGTTGACTACCCTCCATTAATGGAATCCTATGATCATGGGATCTATGAAGAGGCAAGCATTAGGGGGTGAGAAAGACACTGTCATAATTTTGCAATAGATTCTGCAACTCCACAGATTGCTCAGCAGTTAAGACATTTGGTTGTTGAACACTTTCCTTGGACTGTAATTGAAAAAGAAAAGCTCATTCCGAAGATTCTTATTGCAGTAACTTCTCCATTTGAAAGATTGAAACATCTTGAATAAACTCAGTAGGTGTTTTCGGACTAGAGAGACAATAAGTAGTATTGCCTTTTTGAAACTTCATGTACAGCTTGTCGAAGTCCCAAAGAACTGGCCTGAGGGTTCTCAACCAATGCACCCCCAAAACAATATCACATCCCCCAAGTGCATAGCATATAAATCAGTAACACATTGATAATCTTGTATCTTCAAAGATGCAGCCCCTAAGGATCCCACATCATTCACTTTTCCCCCATTAGTAATTTTCACACTAAATGAATGAGAAGTGTCCAATTGACCCTTAATCTTTTTACCAAAGATGAGTCAATGAAATTATGAGAACTACCCGAATTGATAAGAATAACCACAAAACAACTCTTAATACTACCAACCACCTTCATGGTTTTAATAGATTTAGGATCTGGAGTCCCAAAAAGTGCACATGATGTGATTTCAGGTTCTAGATTATCATCCAAAGAATTTTCATCATCACTAGAGGTTTGCACATCAATAAGCAAGAGTTGTTTCTTCTCACAAGAATGTCCCCTAACATACTTGTCTTTACAATGGAAGCATAAGCAATGTTTTTTGCAATATTCTACTTCCTTTGGCATTGTTCTTCGAACATTTCCAATTCTTGGTTTATTATCCCCCATAGTCACATTAGCAACATTCTGTAAAGGAGTACAAAATGAGGAATTACCAGAAGAACAAGAGAAATGCTTGATCTTTAAATCTGACAATTTGGCATCGAGTTGTTGAGCGTAAGCTGTAGCTTCAAGAACATTCCTTGGCTTCAAAATCTTCACATTATGCCGAATTCAAATTTAAACCCCTAATGAAGCAAGATTTCAGAAGAGGAGGATTGATGTCTAGTGTACGATTAATTAACCTTCTGAATTCCAAAATATAATCGCGTAACGAACCCGTTTACTGTAATTTCACCAGACTTTCAGCCGAATCCTTGAACTTAGACTGCCCAAATTCTTGACAAAGAGCCCTTGTGAACTCCTCCCATTTGGGAAAATTCACCAAACAATTTGCCCATTAAAACCACTGGAGGGGTTCACCATCAAAATGGAAGGAGGCCATCTTTACTTTCTTAAAGTCTTCGATATTGAAGAAATCAAAGTAGTGCTCCGCTTTAAAGATCCATGCCAATGGCTCATCCCCATCACCGAATCAGGGAGAATCCATCTTAAGAAACGGAGGCCTTGAATTCGATGAGTTAGGAATCGAATCAGAGTGAAAAAAAATGAGGACCCAGATTCGGATTCATCCTTTCTTGAAGAATCGGATTGGAATGGATATCTTTTGATGATTCACCGAGAGAATCACTACCATTCGAAGATAAAGAGTGCAACTGTTGAAGAATCAACTCTTGGGTCGCGCGATATTCCTCTCTGTATTCCTTGAATTCATTATGGAGATCAGCGAAAATAGATTCGAGCTTCGATACACGGGTATCCATGGTTCTTCTGGAAGCAAGGCGAGTCATACACAAGGAAGGATCAAGTAGAACCGGAAGCCTTGGCTAATACCAATGATACAACCCTAACTCTACATCTCACTCAATGTACCGTAACAGAGTATTTCTTATTACAATCAACAAATCAATCACAACCTTTCTTTTACAATCCTTCCTAATATAGCACTAGGTAGCTTAACCTTTAAGCCACCAACTCCTAACTGCCTAACAGCTTAACAGATATTGCTGACTAAACAATACTATCCTAACAATACTGCAACATCATCAACTCAACATGCTGAGTCATCACCCAGCCCCCAGTATCCTATCACGTTGGCCACGTTCCTTCCATTGCTTCCGGACTTTAAGGCTTGAAGCCTATAAGCCATCCAAGCCGCAACTCGCAAGCATCCAGCAAACCTCCAGCGCCGTTCTGTAAAGTTTTTAATTTCTAAATGTATATTAGCCTTAACCCTAATTGTTTATTCAATACGAATTTTTTATTTAATTGATATAGAATCATATGGTAATTAATCAATATAGTTATTAATTATTGATTGTTAATTATTGATATGAAATTCCATGATTATTGATGAATGAAATTGTTATTTATTTAGGGTAAATTTTGAATTTTGGATTATTAATTAAATGATTATTGATATTGATTAATTGAATTGAATTTTTGTTTATTGTATAATTTATATGATTATTGGTATTGATTAATTGAATTTTGGTTTAATTAGTTATTAGTGGTATAGTATATTCTACTCTGAGATTAAGAATTTAAGATTTTTATTTGCATTATACAGTAACTGTGATGACCCGTCCCTACTTTTCACTGTAATTTCCTTTCCGTTGGTGTGAGTTGACAATTTTACCCTTTTTGGACAAAAGTGGAATCCGACGTCGACGTGGTTTTTGGCTTTCAGTTTCATTTTCCTAGTCTCGTACTAAATTAGTGCTCGTCGCTACAAACGCGTGAGCGCGTGTTAGACTCAAATCAAATCTATAACAAAAAAGTTACGCTCCGTTAAAGTACGTTAACTACAAATATTTTTGTACAAGCCCGTACAAATTTACAACGTTAGAAATACTGTCAAAGAGGCAGATTTTGTACATTTTAAATTGTACAAAATCCATCCATCCAATCCCATTCCTTAAAAAGGGGATCCATCCATGTCTCCCTACACCCAACCAATCAAATTCATGTTTTCCTCAAATCCCTCTCATCCATTCACCACCAATCACAACTTTTCCCTCAACCTTGCAACCAATCAGAAACCATAACTTTTTTTTTTCTTTCTCTCTCTCTCTCTCTTCTCTTTCTCCCCGAATGCTCTCTCATTCTCTGCAACATACACACATACACACATACACACATGCACACTGAACCACCATCACCGTGTGGTTCATTCTCCGGTGGCCTCACCACCCTCGAGAGCTCTCATTCTTGAAACCAGACCTGGAAGAGGTCCCTCCTCCTTTCTCCTTCCCTGCACCTCGGAACCACCATGGTTCCCGAGCTATTCCGACGAGTTTTCGCCGTTCACGGCTTAGGTCAGCCTCGTGAAATCCTGTAAACCTTCATTTCATTCCCTTGGGTTGATTTTGATCTCGTGTCCCTGTCGTGATTGAACATTTTAGTGCAGAAAACTCGAGAGGGGGAGACTGCTCATTTTTCCAGCAAAGGAGCCGTGACCATTTGGCCACTTTCAACTCATTTTTTCCGGCCAACCTCAACCACGACTGGACTCCTAATAGGTATAGACATGTTCTCTATATTCCTAACTTCAAGTTGGCTTTTGAATCACTGATTTTAGTTAACTATCGAACTAGAAATTGACCCTGAAAGTTTGGAAGAAATTCTGCAGATTTTCCAATAAGAACCCCGTGACCATTTGGCCATTTTTAGACCAAATTTTCGATCAACATCATCAAGGTTTAGACTTCTAGTAGTATGAATCTATTCCCTACATTTCTAGCTTCAAATGGGTTTCTGTAACATCGATTTTGATGGTGATTCAAGCTAGTTATTAGCTTTGAAAGTTGGGATGAAACTTCCCAGATTTCTGAGAACTAGGAACTGTGGTCATTTGGCCACTTTCAAGCCATTTTTCCGACAACCACAGACCTTATCTCGGCCCTGTTTGGATGTGGTTTTGTTCCTTACATTCCTACCTTCAAAATGGCTTTCAAATCATAGATTTTGGTTGAGAATTGAGTTTGTTAGGCCATCTCCAACTGAAGGGTCCAGAGGGTCAGAAGGCCGAAAATAGTCCGAAAATCGTCTCCAACCGAGAGCTAAGGCAGATGGCTCTGGAATCTAGGAGGGCCCCATGGAATCGGAGAGGGCTAGAGGGTTGGTTGCATACAGCCAGCCAGCCCGGGGCTGGCCTTTTTTTTTTAATGTTTTGTTATTTCTGTCGGTTATAACTGACACTAATAGCAATGTTAATATAATAGCAGTTTGAACAGTGTCAGTTAAAACTGTCACTAATTCTAATTTAAATTCTAATTGTGTCGGTTATAACCGACATGAATTTGAATTCCAACGGCTAGCCAGTCACTAGCCGTTGTATTCAATTTTTCTTTTTTATGAATTTAAACCTTTTTTTTCTATAACTTTCTATAACTTTTTTTTCTATAACTTCTTTTTTTTTTTCTACAACTTTCTATAACCTACAAAATTTGTTTCAATTTTTTTTTAAATTCTATTTTTTTCCTATAACTTATATTTTACAAAATTTGGTTCATATTTTTTTTCGTATAATTTCTATTTTACAAAATTTGTTTCATATTTGATTTAAATTCCATTTTTTCCTATAACTTCTATTTCACAAAACTTGTTTCATATATATTTTTTAATTCTAGCTGATGTGAGCATGATGTTAGCTACCAACGGCTAGCTGACGTCACTTAGCCGTTGGATTTGAATTTAAGTTGTAGTTTTTAAATAATAAATTATGTTTGGCCCTATGGCCCTCGGTTAGAGACAGTTTTTTGTGATAGGGCTATAACGAGCCCTCTGGCCAGCCATCGGTTGGAGATGGCCTTAGGAGCTCTGAAATTTGGACCAAAAACTTGCAAAAATTGCTGGTTTTCACGAGGAAGGCAAGTACGTTGTACTCGTAGCGCTTGGGTAGCTCCTCTGTGCTCAGCATATGGGCGCGTGGTTGCATGTGCAGCCACTTGCAGCTGGGCGTGGCGGCGCGTTCGGCCTTCGTTTTGCTTGCTGTAAATTTGTGTAGGTCTGTGGCGTCGAGTAGATTAATTTCGTATATTCAAACCTTATGTTTAAGCAATCTACAGAGGTTTCCATTTATGTGTTATTAAACTAAGTTAATTAGTAATTTCACGTATAAGGGAACGTATCCTGAAGACGTACGGGGTTAAGCTAGGCTAGAAGGCTTCGTTTTGACTGCGTATCTGTGAGTGGGTAGTTTATTTTATAATCTATACATATTTATAGTTTCCATAAATGCGTATTTACTTCACTTTATGCTTATATTGCCAAGTATTTGATATTGTGATATGAAATGTTATAAATGCTGCTATATGGTTGGGATATTACTGCCATGACATTCATACATATTTGTACATGCTCATCTTGCTGCACCCTGGTGTTAGTACTCCCACCCTAGGGCCAGGGCCAGTCCTTCACGTGATGTTCACCTCCCGCACCACACACTCGCCTTGGATCCAAGTAGGTGCCAATCTTGTCGTACAGGTCACATTAGGTGACTCCGACTCGTAGGTGACCCGCACATAATGCCAGTCGTCATGTAATCGTAGTACTAGAGCGCATTATTATACCAATCATGTCGTACAAATTGCTTTAGGCAATTCCGACTCGTGTGCTAGCTTAGATGATGAGCAAACTGTTTATATTGATTATCACATGATTATACTACTGTGGCATTTGATATATCATGACTTGGAATACTTCTGATTATATTGCTGTCGTATTGTTGTTACATACTTACGTAGTATGTTTTAAGGAAACTATACTTGTTTTACGGCGAGAGGTTAGTATATTAAAAAATAACGGTTTTCGTGTAAGCATTGTTTTGCTAATCCACTCAACTTTGTTTTTCTCCCTTCCAAGTTTAGTAGCTGTGATTACGTGTATACGAGGATTCTGGAAAATCTCAGGAGATGGTTACCTTCAGTGGTATAACCCTTATTCTATTTACTATATTGTCTTATACTCTGACATCATGTGTAAAAATGATTCAATCCCGCTCACTAGCACACTCTTTTGAATAAGCACTTTTAGGTTTAACTTATTCACTTTTTTCACATCACTACACTTTATGGCTTCGTCACATTCCAAGTGTCGGCCAACATAACTCAATTCGAAGTCCAAGTGGACTTTTCGGGTCGGGGTGTGTCAGTTTTGGTATCAGAGCTTAAGTTTGGGTAGTATTGTGTTCATCACACATGTGATGTAAGCATTCTTGGTTTTTGAACCTAAATGTCGAATCTTGCCACCTCGTCAAGCATGAAAAACGTGTTAACTTTTCCAAAATTTATGAATACTTTAGACGATTTATCGTCATTTTAGAAAATCATTTTGGCAATCGCCCTTAGGTTTTAAACGACGAACCTCCCTACCAAGGAAGTTTTGTTTTGGGAGAAACGAGTTACTAGCCCCGCAGCCAGGCTAAGGTATCAAGAGTTGAGTATCACTAGGGATTTACTAAGGGGTATGCTATCAACACACCCCATTTTACTTCTCACACACCCCTTGATAATTTATGTCCGTTGATCTTCTTATATTCATCAGATCTGAAGGCCCAAAATTAAAAAGGTGTGTGAGGAGTAAAATGGGATGTGTGGATATCACACCCCTTTACTAATCGTTTTTACCAACCCTTCAAGACAGGAAACCAAAAATGGTTTTGTTTCTTTGATGATCTTGTTACTTAAGCTCCTAGGAAAAATGAAATAAAATTCAATGGTTAAAATTAATCCTTATGTAAATGTATTCCCCACATCTACATCATTCAAGTACAACGAAATTCAATGGTCTCAACCAAAAAAAAAAAAATTTCCTAATTGACTTGAGTTCAGGATATTCAAGTACAACGTAATTGAAATCTATGCAAGAGATTCCATGAAAACATTACATACAAACAAAACTTAATTGAAAGTAGAAAGAAAAACTTGGACATGAGAACTGAAACTAATATTTGTAAGGGGTATAGTTTACTCTCATTATCATACTTTCTTTCTCTCACTCTCACAATCCCACCCACCGAATCGAAGATCCGCATGAATGGGTGACATCCTCACTCACAATTTTTCTCCTCTCTCCCTATTGTATAAACATATTGTACCATAAAATGGCTCTACATCAAAGAGGGAGCGAGGGAAGAAAGAGAGTGCATAGAGAGAGAGAGCGCAGTCATAAATCTTGAAACATCCCAACGTTACAAAAGTAGTAGTACAAAGTGAGCACCAATGATACCGCACCAGTACAAACAACATATCACTCACCAACTAATCTAGCTTGAAATGATAGGGAAAGAACCTTGATTGAGATCTTCAATCCATTGAGACAGCCCAAATGAATAGACAAAAACACAATTAATAAACACGGGGACAAAGAACCTGAAAAGCAGAAACAGACTTCTATGCACAAAAATTTTGTGCAAGTAAACAAACTTCCAGTTGTATTGAGACTTGAATGATTCATGTTTTCTAATATAAGTTAAACCCAACCATGACTTTACAAAAATTTTAGGTAGAATTATTAACATAACTCATAAAAAAAAAGACTCAACTTTGCAACTAAATTTCTTGCATAACTTAAACCCAACAAATTTAACTAATTAGATTCATCCACAAAATAGATTTTAACATAACCTCAAAAAGTTTATTCTAACCAAGAAAACCATTACTCAAACAAAAAACATGTAGACAAAGCTCTTATCAAAATCACAATATTGTAATGAACGGGAACTTCAAAATAATCTCAGAAGTAGCATCTCAAAGCAATAAAATTTCAAAATCTTATCCTTTTTTTCTCAAAATTTTCGTTCAAGGGAAACCCCACCTAAATTTAAGGTAAAAGATTTGACAAACTCAAAAAATGTAAAATTACGAAATTATCTGACTTTTTTTTTAAATTACAGAATAAACATTTTTCATCATCGTCACAATCATTTTGGGGAAGTAAATCTTAAGAAATATAAGAATCACCCTATTTAGTTCACTTCTTCATAAAGAATAATCTTATATAAAAGAACTTGAAAGGTACTCAAGGTAGAGCAAGCTAAGGATTTAGAAGATAAAGACCCTTTTTTAGCAAACATCTAATTTAAGCATTAATCTATACTGCGTGAATACAATATATAACACTACCAAACAAAGGAGTTGAAGTGGAGAATGAAACTCATAGAGACCGATTAACAAATAAGAATCATTTACCCTTCCCTATGCAAAAAACATAACCAAAATCCCAACCTTCTCAGAAAACTACAGCCATTTTTACAAATTTCCATGAGCCAACACTGGAAAATGAAAATGACAAAGCGACATAGAAGGAGGCAGACAAAAGAAATCAAAGAATCGAACACTCCCTTCATTAGCAAAATCATTTGAGAAATCAGACGAAAATAAGCCAAAGAAAAAATAAATCAAATCTTAAAAGGACCTTGTTCCGCAAAGGAAGGATGTCGAGGCTGGGAAGCTCCACCGGTTCCGCCATATTTGCAATTTGTAAAGAGAGGAAAGAAGAAGAAAAAGAAGGGAGAGTTAGAGGAGGAGGTAGAGAACACAGACATAACCAAATAAGTGCCTAAACCAAAAACTAAAAAAAAAAAAACACAGAATAATGGATGTCGTTGTAGACCATTTTAAATGAAAAGAATAAATATTGGGAAGTACTAATTGTCAAACTAACTTGACGAACTTCTCTTGCTGAAAATTCATGACTACAACTTATTTTCAATAGAAACCCCAAACGGAAAGTTAACCTCCGAAAGTTTGAATAACCTGAAGAACTTCCTCATGCACCACCAAGTTCCCAAAAGCAGTCATTTGACAACGATTCAAAGTGAAATAAAGTGAATTCAACATAGAAACTTCTGTAATTTCACAACATGTTTCCTAAAATTACTCGCCTATAGAGTAATGTCACAAACCCACTTATAAAAATCGATTGCCCCAACTAAAATTCAACACGAACACAGAGAGATTAAATGGTTAATACCAAAATCTTGATCCTCTAAGAGACCGACAAACGGAGCATTCGAATACTATCTGCTCAAGCTTGCGCTGCACACACTTGCCAACCGGCTTAATTAACTACTATTTATAGGTCTAATTTTAGTTATTTGATTCCTTGTATGGATAACTGAAAATATGACTTTAGCCCCTGAAACTCAAGTTTCTTTACATAAAACCCAACATAGTCTTTTTATCTGAATAAAACCCAATGACTAGGCTCCACATAAGCAAATTCATTAATTTTGTTTGCCTTTACACATTTTACATTTTACAGATGCCTAAAATACCCCTAAAAACAGTTTTAATGTAAACATTTAATTCTATGCAGATTTGAAAGGAGAGATTAATGGAAAAAATGCATTAATATTTAAAATAATAATATGTCATAACAAATTGTATGTTAAGGCAAAAAGAACTAATAATGTTATACTTTCCTTCAGATTTCATAATTGTTTTTCAAATTTGCATAAAATTAGACAATTTTAATTTAATCTTGTCATTTTCTTACCAAATGAAAATATGAAAGAGCCCTATAAAATAATTTAGCTATATTTAAAAAATATAGGTAAATTATTTGGACATGTGTATTAGTAATAAATTTGCCCTGTATATGTAATGATACATGCAAAATAATTTACTTATAAAACAGAAAATGTTATTTGATTTCAAAATAAATTTATCTATATTTTATATAATAATATAGGTAAACTATTGCACACATATATATTAGTAGTAAAATGTGCCCAATATATATAATAATGCATGAAAATAATTCACCTACAAATAAAGGAAATTTGATTAAAAAATAATATATTTGCTACTTTTTGTTTATAAATTTCAATTTTTTTTTTATATTACAAACATAATGTACCTACAATATAATTTACCTATTGTTTAATCTTATAAGAAAATAATGTAGCTACTGTTTTATTTTTATTTTTTTTGTCGAATATCTACTGTTTTATTTTAATAGAGATAATTTGTCTTGGTTTAATTTTTACGAAATAATTTAGGCACTGTTTAACTTTACCAAAATAATGGAACAACTATTTTAATTTACCTACAAAACAAATGCTATTTGATTCAAAATTAATTTACTTATATTTTACATATAAATATAGATAAATTATTTTTAACAAGCATATATGATAACAAACAAAAAATGCCTAATGTATGTAATAATCTAGGTAAAATAATTTACCTACAACATAAAAGAATATTAATTGGTTCTTTGTTGTTTTTATCAAACAATATTATTATTTGATGCAAAATAACTGATTGTAAAAAGGATTTTTTTTTTCCATATGAAAAATGTGCCCATAATTGTTTATGAACATGGCTAAATTAATATATATATATATATATTCCTAATATTTACCATACAAGAAAGGTAAATTTTTCCATATGGGTTAATTACTAATCATAATTAGGGTGAGTAATAATATTTATTGACACAATTAGGGTTTTGTGGCATAAGTTGTAAATATGTGATAATAATTGGTTACATATTTGTCTACATGGTACTCTATTTGAAATTTGGGTTTTATTTGGATATTTAATATTAGGTGGGTTTTTGTTTGTAAAATAAGAGTTTCAAGGGTCTTTTTCTAAAGAACCCTTAAAATAATAATAGACAAAATAGGTAACATTACTACTTTTCTATTTCTCTGCAGCCGCACATCTAGTTTGGCTCTTATTGCTTCAAATTTTGTGAAAGTTCACTAAGCAATGCAAATGTAGAATTGCAAACCCCGCAAATAATTCATACAGTTTCCCAATTCAAATTTAATATGCAACGTATCGAGAGGAACCTACAACCACAGAGAACTTAGTCAAAATAGGAGATGCATAATAAGGCTGCAAACAATCATTTCATATGAGTTCAGAGTTATGTAATTTTCCACAAAAGGGAGTGTGATGCTTTGCCAAATAAAGGACCTCGGTCTCGGTGCTGATATACCATAACACGATATTAATCTAACATGCAGATATCCTCAACAAAGAATATAAATTCAAAAAAAGCAATTACTTGAGCTGAAGATTCTTCGTTCAATTATCAAATATCAACCAAACACCAGATGCAAGTGGTCAACAGATTCATTAGTACAACAATAACACAACCATGCTGTCTAACCTTACTGAGCAGACAAAAGATTTCAAAATGATTTCTTGGCTTTTCAATCAGTACAAAATGGGAGAGAGAATTAAAACCAAACCAAACAGTAGAATGATATATTATAACTTAATGGAGATAGTATAATGGAACGATTCCCTTACCATTACATCAACTAATATGCATTGCAAATCATCAAACTGATCATCAGATCCAATAAATTTGGGCCTCCAAATTCTGCACATCCAGACTCTAATCTTCTTGTTAGACGAAAAAGGTTCCAAAATAGGAAACGGTTAAATAAAGATAAATGATTCAAACCTTCCAAAGAAAATGATATTGGACAGCGTATGATACATACTGCTCCCCCAGATAGACCTGCATGAAGATTTATGCACCATCACAGGCAATTCAAACCAAATAAATACTTTATTGCTTAAGATGATAGTAAATTTAAATGCAAGAAAACAACCATAGAATAAGCATATAGAATTCGATTTCTTTCTACAAAAACTGTACTGAATCAAGCAGATGAAATAGACTTCAGTTTTGTTCGAGCAGAATTCAAAACCTAAAACCAGATATTAGAAAAGCTTATTAACATCTCAACCAACAAACTTTAGCTCCTATTCCAACATTGTGGAATCAGTTTTTACAATGAAACCCACTATAGGAGAGAAAATTTTGACTCAAATGGGTAACATTACATCTAACCAATGTTTTAAAAAACTCACCTCAAGGCACACCTAGGGCACCCTTGAGGCTGGGCGCCATGGCTAACGCCTCAGTTTTGCTGGAGTGGGCGAAAGGCTTCGCCGGAGCCGCCTAGGCGCGCCTCAGTGAGTTTTTTTTTTTTTTTTTTTTCTTTTTTTTTCTTTACTCCCAAACCCAAATTTTGGGTAGGATTTTAACTGCCTCATACCTCTTCCTTGCACTTTTGTCTCTATGCCTTTTTTCTGATTTTTATTTTTAATATAATGGATGTGTGTGTTGTTTGCGTGCATTGTTATATGTGTGTTCATTGTGCTTTTCATCCTCTATTTTATGCATATATAATATAATATATGTATATATATGTGTGTATATATATATATTTATAATATATGTGTGTGCTTAGGGTGATTATTGATTAATAATCTTCTTATTTTTAATATAATATATGTGTACGCTCAGTGTATATATTAAAAAATTTAGGTCCCGTGAGCCTTCGCCTCACGCCTAGGCCGGGCTTCCCCTCGGACGCCTCGCCCACGCCTCACTCTTTTAATACACTGCATCTAACTGAAGAAACTAAAACAAAAGTATAGCAAAATATATACCTTAAAATGTCAAGCAACCAAGTTGTTCCTCCAACGACCCAAAATTCTGAAATAAAAAAAAGAGGATAAATCTATTAGCTATTCAGAGCCTTTAAAATGATCAAAAAACTGGGATAACAGTAAAGAAATTGGCAAAAAAATCGAACCCACCAATCATTGGTGACATTCATATGATAAGCAACCCCCAATACCGCAGCCTCCTATGCCTATCCAAAAAATATGGTCCTATAATATGCATTCCCCCAGGCACCAAAACCACCATAGTTGTCTCATCCCCCAAGCAGCAGAGCTATTCTCGAAAACCACTATACCATTTTCCTAGCCGCCCCCAACTCCACTCTTCAATTCATCCTATCTGCCACCCAGCTCTGTATATTATATTATACATATACTAAAACCCAAACTCAGGTGGACTGTTCATGGGCAGTGTGCGGACCAAAATGCCCATGAATTCGTTTGTTAAGCCACTTTTTTGCCATCTTTTCTACAGTAAAATGACTTCCTTGCCCTCCGAGGCCACGCATTTATCCTCTCCGGTATTGATTTCTTTGGGTGCTTCGGTTCTCTCTCTCCCCATTATCAGCTTTTCCTTATTTTGTTTGACTCCTGCTCTCCACGTTTCCCTCCTCGCCTCACTCTTCTCTGCACCAAGCAGCTCGATTTAGGGCTTCACCATTTCTCTTCGAATCAAGGTCTCTATTCTCTCCTTATTTTCCGAATCTAGGTTTCCTCTCTGTCTATGGAAAAACCCTAGATCTCGCCAGTGCCGGAGAGTCCAAGCTCGGCCCTTCGAGCTTCAATCCGCTTTGCCGATTGGCGCCTCCACCTAAACCCCTTTGGTAAATTTCCCAACTTTTCTCCCAATTCTTTTTTCTCTCTATTTCTGCGCTTTCGAAAGGTTTCAGATTTTCGCCTTCTTAAGCTTATGTTTATGAAAGGACCTTGATTTTGTGTTTAATTCGGGTTGTTGCGTCGTGAATTTTGAATTTTATGTTTAATTTGGCTCTTTACATTGTGAGGCATGAGGCATCTCCACGCTTCCACGCCTCCCAATCTGCCGACGTTAGAGTGCTCACCACATGTTCGTGATTAATCCTCAAACAGTCGAACCCACTTCTCTCTCCATCTCCGTCTCCGTATGTGTTTGCACTGTCGCACAATCTGCATGTCGTTAGAAACTACATGAGCAGCCGCGATCTCAGGTAATTTACTCTTTTGTGTGTATTGGGTTGGTGAGTTATTGATAAAATCTGAAATGACTTGAAGATTTGATTTGGGTTTTGCATGTTTGTAGTTTTTAAAATTATGGTTTGTTTTTGGGACTGGAATTTGGATTATACGTGATTTAAAAAAATCATATATATATGATTAGAGTTTTAATTCAGGAAAATTAATTATTATCTATGTTGTATATTTCCGAACTCAGTTATTGGTTGAATATACTAATTGGTTGAAGCCTAAAAGTAAAAGACTGCTCCAAGGCAAGGGAGAAGTGTCGCTTCATCAGTATTGGGAAGCTTTCTTGAAATAACAGTGTCAATGACCTTGAGTTGGTCTGTTTTGGATTTGGTTATTTTTTTTCAATTGGTTTGGGATTTTTTTTATGTTTGCAGTTCTTTTGCTATAATATTATTTTCAATTCATCTGGATTTCAGTTTATGTTATGGGTTGTCATGTTTCTGCATTTAATTTGGTGTTTGGATGTTTATGTTACAGTTGTCATCGATTTTCTTAAAGAATTAATCCAAGTGATGATGCCATTTTTTATATTTGTTTAAATGTTAACACTTTACAGATTTTCAGTTTCTAAACAATGAGATGATACAACTGTTCAAAGTGCTTTATCATTAAGGTGAGTGATTTTTGTTTCTTGCTTTTAGCCTTTTGTGATTAAGAAAGTTTAGTCATTTGTTTACTGACTTAGTAATACGTGAGGGGATGCACTATCCACACATACCATTTTACTTCTCACACACCCCTTCATAATTTCTGTCCGTTGATCTTCTTCAATTCATCTGATCCGACGACCGAAAATTAAAAATGTGTGTAAGAAGTAAAATGGGGTGTGTGGATATCACATCCCTTGGTGAGAAGATGAAACATTTTGCTGCCTGTTGCTAACAAAGTAATACAATCTCACAAAAGAGTTTTTGTTTTTTTTTTTCTTTGTTTGCTTTAATTATGTATTGTTTTTTATAAAAAAAAATTGTATATAGTTTTGGAAATTTTTATTTGGTTAGAGAAAGGGGAAGAATATAGGAAGAGGAGAATTACATGCTTTAATAAAAATGATGCATTCTTATTTGTGTAACTGGTTACAGGGTTGAAAAAGGAGTTGAGTGCTGTTGTTTGTGTCTTCAGAGTTTCGTCAAGATTTGAAAAACAGTGAAAAGATATTAAACTTATGGTCAAAATTTTAACAAAAAATGTGATTGGGATGAGAGGGTATTGTCAAAGTTCATTATGGTAAAATATTGTCGTGCATGACAGTATTAAATAATCAGTTTGATAAATTAAAATGGTGTGATTAAATAAGATTATATGTTCGGTGTACCTATATATGCTTAATAAATTGCTAATGAGTTTTCAATTTCATTTTATTATTTGCTCTGATAATTTTGTTTCGCTTTTCTATGTTTAAAATTGTCATGCTCTGTGAATTTGAGATTGCTTTTTTTTTTTATAATTTAAATTTTATTTCTATGTATGGTCCAGTAAACTTATGGTTCCCTAATCATTTGACTTAATTTTATTTCCACTTTTAAAAGTTTTTCCAGTAATTTTTTGTAATAAAAGGATTATTTTGTTGCAAAAAGCAAGGCCAATTTGTTTAGGGCTTGAAGATTTCTACATTCCCCAGGTTTATCTTCGACTTCAGGTACTTTGTTCCATTAACAAGTTAAAGTCAGCTGCAACCACACAGTTTGGTTATGATTGGGTAAAATAAGCTGATTATCTGCATATTTCATGAGGATATCAATAGGGACAATCTACCCAATCTTTTGTGTGTATATAGTATGTAAATACACATCAAATATTATCTTTTGTATGTAAATAATACTATACACAAAAAATTTCCTACGATTAAGGACAGTTAGGAGTTCAATTTGTAAAAGATGTGAATATTAGAACAATGGCAATAGAACTGCCAGTCCATATCATTGTAAATAGATTTCTATATGTATGTAAATAGTATTGCATATCGTGTGTATTTAGAACTTTCTGCATGTTTTATACAGTTTTAAAACCCGCAGCATCACACGGCACTATTGCTAGTATATTCTATAGTTCAGGAATGAGCTTATTGTAGTGCCTGACTACGCTAATAATTCATAATCAAACAAAATTAAAGATGAAAAGTCTTGGTACGTGTAGGCAAGGGCTCAATCCACCAATCTCTTCCTAATCAAAGTATAATAGCTGCAAAAAGAGGTGGTTCATGGTGAACCCCTGAGTGAGAAAGAAAATGTTTAATCAAAGAGACTTCAAACTCATAACCACATAAATAACAATCTTATTATTATCATGGATGGACGTAATATCCTTTATTATGTTTTTAGACACAAATCATAAGACTATAT
>VIEB01000256.1:61707-125811 GCA_006547085.1 Malus baccata
TAGTCTTATGATTTGTGTCTAAAAACATAATAAGGGATATTACGTCCATCCATGATAATCATAAGATTGTTATTTATGTGGTTATGAGTTTGAAGTCTCTTTGATTAAACATTTTCTTTCTCACTCAGGGGTTCACCATGAACCACCTCTTTTTGCAGCTATTATACTTTGATTAGGAAGAGATTGGTGGATTGAGCCTTTGCCTACAGGTACCAAGACTTTTCATCTTTAATTTTGTTTGATTATGAATTATTAGGGCAGTCAGGCACTATAATAAGCTCATTCCTATGACTGAACTATAGAATATACTAGCAATAGTGCCCGTGCGATGCTGCGGGTCAAGATAGTGTGAAGCAAAATCAATTCATGGTGCCCAACAAAGCTTCAACCTCAAAGCTTCACCTACAAAACTTCAACATCAAAGCTTCACCTACAAAGCTTTAAAATATATATAATTATTTTTTTTCGAAAATTTGAAAAAAAAAAAAAATTGCCTAGGCCTCCTCTTCTTTGGGCCTAACAACTTTCATAACAAATATATATGAAGAATGAGTTTTGGGCTACCACTTAAAAAGGAAATGTCTCAATCGTCAACTCCCTCGACCGAAGACTTGGGGGACTCCTATTATATGCTACTGCACCTTGATACTCGGAAGTCTCACGACCACTCAGTGACTTGGATTTTTTAAGTCTCCAAACGAGAAGTTTTCCTTACTCGGGAAATTAAGGGAGCACTACCTCAACCTACATGCTTCACTCACAAAGCTTCAACATACAAGCTTCAACAAAAGGAAAAATTCAAAGAACTTAGTGAAAAAGGCCTTGGTGTATTTAACACAATACGTTGAAATGAAGCAAAGTTTGTTTATTGATATCTCTGATAAGTTACAAATATGTACATATACATGAATCAAAATAAACAAACAAGAGGGAGCCTTCACAAAGGTTGCTAAGGAGAAGTCTCAGCAGTCGGCAGAGCCCCAGAAAGAGGAGGCACCAGATGGTGATTATTTGGAAACTTAATACTAGGCAGAACCCCAGAAGGAGGAGGCACCGAAGGTTGATCATTTAGAGCTTCATTACGTGGTACAACCCCAGAAGACGAAGGCAATAAATGCTTTTAGAACAAACCCACAAACCTTTGATGATCAAGTAAAATCTGACCATCAGATTCCTGCAGCTGGTTAAGCTTCCTCTTCATGTTTGTAGCATAGTCATGTGCGAGCCTGTGCAATTGTTTATTCTCATGCTTGAGCCCTCTGATCTCCTGTTTGAGACTTATCACTTCAGCCGCCAATGATTCAACTTGGCGGGTTCGAGCAAATAGGCGTTGGGCCATATTAGACACAGAACCTGCACACTGAACACTGAGAGCCAGAGAATCCTTAACAGCCAACTCATCAGACCGTTTGGAAAAGTAGTCTGTTATCTTTGGGAGTGAGAAGGTTCTTGGCCACCACCGCAGCGGTCATATCATTCTCCATCACAGAGTCCTCAACGGTAAGAGGACCAGTAGAAGATAAGAAGGCGCGGCGCCAGATGTTGTCTTGAGAAGGCATTGCTGCCTCTTCACCAAAGTTCAAGTCAAAACGACGGTCGGATGGGTCAGACATTCTCAGAAATGATGAAGGATAAATAAGGTGAAATAAATCTCTGAAGTTAGGCGAAAATTCCTACAAGCAATAACTCTCTGAATGTACTTCTTGCACACAATTGGTGCCCTTATAAAAGAAAGGGCAACAGGGCCGTTGGTTCACAAAAATCGAAGAGGCACCACTCTCCAGATTTCGAAGAGGCACCACTTTCCACACGCAACATCAGCTCCTCGGGTACCACATATAACTTTACCAAAGATCTCCGACAAAGTTTAGACATATAAATTTTAAAGATCCAGCTACCCTACTATTACCCACAAGGTTAAAGGAACAGCACCACTGCTTGATAACTAGAAAGTCCCAATGTGTGTCAACCTCCGTGCTCCGTGGCAAGGCGGACTGGCAAAAATGCCTAACCTTTACTCACATTCGAGAAAACACTCCCAACAAGATTGCTTGCTCAAAAATCGAAGAGGCACCACTCTTCGAATCTCGAGAGCCAGACTCCCAACATGATTACTTTCTTAAAAATCGAAGAGACGCTGCTCTCCGAATCTCAAGAGTCAGACTCCCAACAGGATTGCTTTCTCAAAAATCAAAGAGGCACCGTTCTCTGAATCTCAAGAGCCAAATCCCCGACATGATTGCTTGTTCGAAAACCAAAGAGGAATCGCTCTCCGAACTTCGAGACCCAGATTTCCTTGGATAAAGCTTGTCTGCAATCTTCACACACAACATCAGCTTTCCAAATACCACAGACCACTTTTTCAAAGCGCTTTGACAAAGTTAAAACATGTGAAGCTTACAGCTCCCACCACATTGCTATAACCAAGAAGGGTAAAGGAATAACATTATTACTTGCTCAAAAATCGAAGAGACACCGTCCTCCAAATCTAGAGAGCCAGAAGCCCAACAGGATTACTTTCTCAAAAATCGAAGAGGCACTGCTCTCCGAATCTCAAGAGCCAGACTCCCAACAAGATTGATTTCTAAAAAATCGAAGAGACACTGTTATCCGAATCTCGAAAGCCAGATCCCCGACAAGATTGCTTGTTCGAAAACTGAAGAGGCATCGCTCTCTGAACTTCGAGAGCCAGATTTTCTTGGATAAAGCTTGTCAGTAATCTTCACACGCAACATCAGCTTTCCAGATACCACATACCATTTTTTCAAAGTGCTCTGACAAAGTTAAAACATGTGAAGTTTGCAGCTCCCACTACATTGCTACGCCCAAGAAGGGTAAAGCAATAGCATTACTACTTGTTGTTAGGGAGACTCCAATATATGTTGACATCCATCCTCCACGGACAGGCAGACCTGCAAAAATGCTCAACTCTTCCTCATATCTGAGAGGGCACTCCCAACGAAGCCTCTCGAAATACTCAGCTTTCTTCCCCCCCCCCCAATAATACCTATGCAAACCAGCCACACCAGAGTAAGAATATCTCATATCATCAGGGTCAAAAGCAAGAGTATCCCATATCATGCTTTTTCCCTATCTTTTCCTTTGCCCTTGTTCTTACCTGCAAGACAAGGAGAACGAAAGCAATCAGTCAGCACTTGGAATCAAGCTTCCAGTCAGGAACTGACTGCCTGGAACCCCTTGCCTGATTACATTGCTCTCGAGTACTCATCTTCAACATTTTATGCTTCTAGAAAAGATACCACATCTGCCTGAGGAACAGATAGAGCAAGTGAGAAGGATACAAGGAAGGATGTGGAGACAAGCGCAACGGAACTCGTGCCGATTCATCTATTACTTCGTCAACAACAAAAGTATCCCATATCATCAAGGTTGAACGCACTCTTGATTTGATGGACTTGTTTTGACCCTCAAATTCTTGAGTCGGCCTTATACTTTAGAGGAAACCATAAAACCCTCCAGCCCAGTTCAAGAATAAGCCTATCGAAATTTACTTATTCAAAAGCAAAAGTATCTCATATCATCTCTTCTCCATTTGCTTCTCCTTATCCTTGTTGTTATTTACGACACAAGGAGAAGGAGATCGATCAACCGGAAGTTAAAGTCGAACCTCCGATCTAGGTTGCTTGCTTGGAAGTCTGATTGCTTACCTTGTCTGTTACCTCTTTCGGCAAATTTCCTAGCTCGACGACTTGGGGGACTCCTACTATAGGGTTTTGTATCGCACTTGACCAAGCTCGAAACTACAAGTAAGCTTCAAGTGAAATTGATAGATTACCTTGTGCATCTTCATCGGTTAAAAATACCACCCCTGGATGGAGGAAAAATACTTCCAGAGAAGATGTCACATCTACGTATGAGACAGATAAGGCAAGTGAAAATGATACCACACTTCGGTACTTAGAAGTTTAGTGATTACTCAATGGCTTGGATCTTGTAAGTCCCCAACCGAGGAGCTTCCCTCACTCAGGAACTTAGGGGAGCACTGTTTGTACCATACTTGACCAATCCCGAAACTATTGAGCACCGGTCAACGTTATACGTCAAGGACCCAGAAGAGTTTCTCTCTAATTAGGAGGCCAATTACAGCGCGACACGTGTCGACATCAGAAGCCAATCATAGCGCAACACATGTCAACATCAGAAGTCAATCACAACACGACACATGTCAATGTCAGAATGAAACTCGAAACTCTCTTCTATAAATAAATATCATTCTCTCACAATATTTCTGAATGTCATTTGTACTAAATCATTCACTTGTACTCACTGAAGGAGAGCTTGAACCTATGTACTTGTGTAAACCCTTCACAATTAATGAGAACTCCTCTACTCCGTGGACGTAGCCAATCTGGGTGAACCACGTACATCTTGTGTTTGCTTACCTTGTCTGTTACCTCTTTAGCCAATCTAGCGAAGGTCACAAACTTAACACTTTATGATGTACCAAAGTCCTCACTGATTTTGTGCATCAACATAACTATTTACTGTCTGTAATGAATCTGTGAAATCAAATAGTTAAACCCTAAAAAGCATCACTGCAAATAGCATAAGAAAATCGAAATTAACCCTAAAGAAATTGGGAGAGAAGAATATGAAAAGGGAATACCTTTCGGCCCTTTGAGTTTTTGGAAAAAAAACCCAACAGAACAAAAGCCTCCAACTCCAAAGACTGTTGTGGGATTTTGAAGAGAGCAAAAGAGAGAGAAAATATCAGAAGAAATAAAGCAAGAGAGGGGGGAACCAAAAGGGGGAAGAGGAAGAAGAAGTAGCAGCAACAAAAGCGAAGCAGAGGAAGAAGAAATAAGGGAAAAAAAGGACGTTTGAAATTAATGCATCAAACGACGATTGAATCGAGAGTTATGGAAGAAATTTGTACTTCACCGACATGTAGAAAAGCTCGGATCTTTGAATTGAAACAAAGCCGATGAATGGGTTACGGCAGAGGTCAAGTTCACTCAGAGCGGATTCGTCGTTGTCCTCCTCCCCCAACCTGTGAAACACTTAAACGTCATAGAGGATGGATGGTTATAGAGAGAGTTGGGAGAGAGAAACTCCAAACTTTTAATCCGGCCCTAAACCCTAAACCCTAAACCCTTATTACTCTGAAGCCACTTCAAAGACCCTAAGGCAAAAAGGGGTATACTCAATACCTGAATTAAACCCTTATTACTCTGAAGCCACTTCAAAGACCCTAAGGCAAAAAGGGGTATACTCAATACCTGAATTAAGAGAGGGAACATGAACTTATTAACAGAGGAGCAAATTTATCCAAATCAAATAAGTAGAAACTCTGAACTTTATTAGTCCAGTTCAATAAAACAAAACAACATATGCATCGTATATGATATGTGAGTTTCAGCACCTCGGGGGATATAACATTATATTTGCATTTGTACAACATGTACAACACACAAAAAAATGATATATACTTAGTTACACACATACACATTTATATAATTATCGATATGCAAGGAGGAAGAGGAGAGAGCACTGTTCTCTTATGAATAGAAAAAATGTCGCAAAACTATAAATCTGGCACCACCCGTTAAACAAACACCCACCTTATCAATGGTTCAGAATGATAGTTTGACCACATATGCCAAACTATAAATCTAAACCATTGATCAGGTAAACTTTTGCGAGAATGTGTGGTCCATATACACTGTCTGGCAACATAAGCACCTATGTTGCCAGAATGTCTAGCAATAGGGCATAACGCTACATATTCAAAAGTTGAGAAACCATGGGAGAAGGAATGACTCCGAACTTGGAAGTAAAATATGGAAATCACAACCCAAAACACAGATTAACAAATGTCATCATTTCAGATTTTCACAAACAACACGGCAGATAAGGAAAAGTAAAGAAAATTAGAGAGAAATTCGAACAGAGTAAGGAAAACTTACTGTGCACAGACTTACCATAATCACCAATAATAAGGTAGATTAACAAATGCTATCATTTCAGATTTTCAAATACAACATAGCAAATGAGGAAGAGTAAAGAAAATTAGAGAGAAATTCAAACAGAGTAAGGAAAACTAACCATGCATACCATAATCACCAATAATATTCCACAAAAGATATATGCATTTGGTGACAATCATACATTTGATTCCTACAATATTTCATGTCTTGCATAAACATTAGAAATTAAAAAAAAAATAACACACAACAAAGAAAAGGGTACCTCATGCTTTCCCTGCATCTGCTCTTCAAAAGGCAAAATGCTTTAGATCCTAAGTACCAAGCAAATATAGAAGCGATTCAACAATTATCAAAGAAAATCAACCATGCATGGAACAAAAATTAGAAATTAAACACTTATCAAAGTTTGTGAAGAATGCTAAATCCAACTAATCTGAAATTCAATGTATATTCGATCAGGATTTTAAGATAGTTTATTAAAATCCATAGAAATCCGGGTGTATTCAATTTGAATTTTAAAGAAGTTTATAACATTCTAAATGTATTCAATTAGAATTTGATTTTAAAGAATTTGAAAAAGTTGAGAAATTAGAGGGAATTGGAGAGATTTTGTAATGTATTTTAAGCATTCACAAATCTCACATCTTCCCAAGAGATTTTGAGAGAATTGAATCAAAATATTACATGGAATCTCTATAAATCAATTAGACTCCATAAAAATTCATGGATTTATAAATTCATTAAAATCTCTCAAATTCTCAATTGAATACACCCCCACTAAAATATTACATGGAATCTCTACAAATCAATTAGACTCCATAAAAATTCATGGAGTTATAAATTCATTAAAATCTCTCAAATTCTCAATTGAATACACGCCCCTAAAGTAATTTTAAGGGGGGGTGTATTCAATTGAGAATTTGAGAAGACATTCTCAAATTCAAGTCAAAACGACGGTCGGATGGCGCCCATCCTTCTTATCCCCTACTGGTCCTCTTACCGTTGGGGATTTCGTGATGAAGAATGATATGACCGCTGTGGTGGTGGCCAAGAACCTTCTCACTCCTAAAGATAACAGACTACTTTCCAAACGATCTGATGAGTTAGCTATTAAGGATTCTCTGGCTCTCAGTGTTCAGTGTGCAGGTTCTGTGTCTAATATGGCCCAACGCCTATTTGCTCGAACCTGCCAAGTTGAATCATTGACAGCTGAAGTGATAAGTCTCAAACAGGAGATCAGAGGGCTCAAGCATGAGAATAAACAGTTGCACAGGCTCGCACATGACTATGCTACAAACATGAAGAGGAAGCTCAACCAGCTGTAGGAATCTGATGGTCATATTTACTTTATCATCAGAGATTTGTGGGTTTGTTCCAAAGGCATTTATTGTCGTCGTTTTCTGGGGCTGTACCGCGTAATGAAGCTCCAAATAATCAACCTTCAGTGCCTCCTCCTTCTGGGGTTCTGCCTAGTACTGAGGCTCCGAATAATCACCTTCTGGTGCCTCCTCCTTCTGGGGTTCTGCCTAGTACTGAGGCTCCGAATAATCACCTTCTGGTGCCTCCTCTTTCTGGGGCTCTGCCGACTGCTGAGACTTCTCCTGAGCAACCTTTGTGAAGGCTCCATCTTGCTTGTTTATTTTGATTCATGTATATGTACATATTTGTAACTTATCGGAGATATCAATAAACAAACTTTGCTTCATTTCAACGTATTATGTTAAATACACCAAGGTCATCTTCACTAAGTTCTTTGAATTTTCCCTTTTGTTGAAGCTTGTATGTTGAAGCTTTGTGAGTGAAGCATGTAGGTTGAGGTAGTGCTCCCTTAATTTCCCGAGTGAGGAAAACTTCTCGTTTGGAGACTTGAAAAATCCAAGTCATTGAGTGGTCATGAGACTTCCGAGTATCAAGGTGCAGTAGCATATGGTAGGAGTCCCCTAAGTCTTTGGTTGAAGGAGTTGACGAATGAGGCATTTCCTTTCTAAGTGGTAGCCCAAAACTCCTTCTTCATATATATTTGTTATGAAAGTTGGTAGGCCCAAAGAAGAGGAGACCTAGGCAATTTTTTTTTTTCGAATTTTTTAATTTTCGAATTTTCAAATTTCCGAAAAAAAAAAAAAAATATATATATTAAAGCTTTATAGGTGAAACTTTGGTGTTGAAGCTTTGAGGTTGAAGCTTTGTTGGGTACCATGAATTGATTTTGCTTCACACTATCTTGATTGGGTACCATGAACACTATCTTGATTAGGTACCATGAATTGATTTTGCTTCACACTATCTTGATCAAGATAGTGCGAAGCTTTTGTAGATGAAACTTTTGTGTTGAAGCTTTGTAGGTGAAGCTTCAAGAAAGTGTGAAGCTTTTGTAGGTGAGATTTTTGTGTTGAAGCTTTGTAGGTGAAGTTTTTGTGGGGTGAAGCTTTTGTGGTGGATGAAGCTTTTGTTGGTAAAGCTTTTATGGGTGAAGCTTTTGTGGTGGAGGAAGCTTTTGTGGTGAGGGAAGCTTTTGTGGGTGAAGCTTTTGTTGGTGAAGCTTTTGTGGGTGAAGCTTTTATGGGTGAAGTTTTTGTGGTGGGGGAAGCTTTTGTAGGTGAAGCTTTTGTGGTGGGGGAAGCTTTTGCGGGTGAAGCTTTTGTTGGTGAAGCTTTTGTTGGCGAAGCTTTTGTGGGTAAAGCTTTAATAGGTGAAGCTATTGTGGGTGAAGCTTTGGAGTTGAAGCTTTTGTTGAGTACCAAGAATTGATTTTGCTTCACATTATCTTGATCAAGATAGTGTGAAGCTTTTGAGAATTTGTAGTTGTCCTCCATTGATAAATCTTTTGTTGGTGAAGCTTTGTTGGGTACCACGAATTGATTTTGCTTCACACTATCTTGATCAAGATAGTGTGAAGCTTTTGAGAATTTGTAGTTGTCCTCCATTGATAAATCTTTTGTTGGGGAAGCTTTGTTGGGTACCACGAATTGATTTTGCGTCACGCTATCTTGATCAAGATAGTGTGAAGCTTTTGAGAATTTGTAGTTGTCCTCCATTGATAAATCTTTTGTTGGGGAAGCTTTGTTGGGTACCACGAATTGATTTTGCGTCACGCTATCTTGATCAAGATAGTGTGAAGCTTTTGAGAATTTGTAGTTGTCCTCCATTGATAAATCTTTTGTTGGGGAAGCTTTGTTGGGTACCACGAATTGATTTTGCGTCACGCTATCTTGATCAAGATAGTGTGAAGCTTTTGAGAATTTGTAGTTGTCCTCCATTGATAAATCTTTTGTTGGGGAAGCTTTGTTGGGTACCACGAATTGATTTTGCGTCACGCTATCTTGATCAAGATAGTGTGAAGCTTTTGAGAATTTGTAGTTGTCCTCCATTGATAAATCTTTTGTTGGGGAAGCTTTGTTGGGTACCACGAATTGATTTTGCGTCACGCTATCTTGATCAAGATAGTGTGAAGCTTTTGAGAATTTGTAGTTGTCCTCCATTGATAAATCTTTTGTTGGGGAAGCTTTGTTGGGTACCACGAATTGATTTTGCGTCACGCTATCTTGATCAAGATAGTGTGAAGCTTTTGAGAATTTGTAGTTGTCCTCCATTGATAAATCTTTTGTTGGGGAAGCTTTGTTGGGTACCACGAATTGATTTTGCTTCACACTATCTTGATCAAGATTGTGTGAAGCTTTTGAGAATTGGGGTTGCCCTCCATTGATGAAGCTCTTGTTGGCACCATAAATTGGTTTTGCTTCACACTGTCTTGGTCAAGAGTGTGTGAAGCTTTTGATAATTTTGGTTGCCCTCCATTGATGAAGCTCTTGTTGGCACTATAAATTAGTTTTGCTTCTTACTGTTTTCATCAAGAGTGTGTGAAGCTTTCTACAAGTTGTAGTGTTTGCATTGTTACATAGGGGAAATGTTTGAAGCAGATGCAAGTGGGCTGAATAGCTTGATCTTCGTATGCCATGCACTGCAGTTGTTGTTGGCTTGCAATAAGACTTTGTTGGTGACTATAACTCTTGTTGGGCATAAGTGCTCCCCTAGTTGAGTTGTCAAGCTTGAGGGTTTTTGATTATTTGTGACTGCTAGGAGTTCATATGTACAAGTTGTACCACTCGTCTTCTAGTAGGTGGAATGAATGGTGAGTTGCTTTCATCACTTGATTGGTGGTACAAAGGTGAGTTCTTTCATCACCTTTCATCACATTTCATCACTTGGTTGGTGTCACGAGGATGAGTTCCTTCTTCCCCTGTTTGGTAGCATGAATGACAAGTTACCAAATGATATTAGAGTATGGGTTGTATATTTCATCACCTGGTTGGTGGCATGAAGGAGAATACATGTTGTACATTTCATCACCTGGTTGGTGGCATGAAAATGAGTTCCTTCTTCACCTAGTTGGTGGCATGAGTGGCAAGTTGCCAAATGATATTAGAATACAGGTCGTACATTTCATCACCTGGTTGGTGGCATGAAGATGGCTTCCTTCTTCACATTTTATCACCTGGTTGATGAGAATAAGGGTAAGGTGTCTAGGCACATTTTAGCAAGTGTCGAATGACACAAAGTATGTTGAACCCTTTCAAAACACAGTTGGCTTATGTATGAATGTGTTGGAATGTATGATTGAACGAATATACTATGAAGCTGTTCGTTTATTTATATAGTCTTGTTGACATATACTGAGACTTTGTTTCATGTTAGAAGCCCTCATGTTGAAGCTTTGAACCCGAGTGTTTCATTGCTAGGAATGTAAGAGGATTAGGATCGAGTTGTCTAAATAACCTCTTTATTGAATTCATGCCAAATAGTCTTCGTTACATAGGATGCCGAACGGCTGAAGTTTAACACTTGTACAATGTGAGTTTACTTATAATGGTACTTCAAGTGATCAGCATTCCATGGATGGCCAAGGGTCTTGCCATCAGAGCTTCTAAGCTTGTAGGAGCCAAGGCGACTGATGCCAACAACATCAAACGGTCCATCCCAGTTTGGACTAAGTGTTCCTTCACTCGGGACTCTGTCACAGAGTAATCTTTTCTTCAATACCCAGTCCCCCACTTTGAAAGAACGAGGTTTGACCCTTGAGTCATAGTAGTTGGAGATGCGCTGCTTGTAAGCGACATTTCTCAAGAGTGCCTGGTTTATGTGTTCCTCGACTAGATCTAAGTTGAGGGTAAGTTGTTTATCATTTTCGCTTTGTACGTAGTTCTGGACTCATAACGTTGCTTGCTCAAGCTCAATTGGGACAATTGCCTCTGTACCAAAGGCAAGTGAGAATAGGGTTTCTCTTGTTGATGTCCGATACGAAGTGTTGTATGACCAAAGAACTTAGGGTACAAATTCTGGCCAACAACCTTTAGCCTTGTCCAAGCTGGTTTTCAAAGTTCGCTTGATTATTTTGTTGATGGCTTCAACTTGTCCATTAGACTGGGGATGAGCTGGGGAGGCAAAACATAAGTTGATGTTGAACTTAGAGCAGAACATCCTAAACTTATTGTTGTCGAACTGTCGCTCGTTATCAGTGACTATCACATTGGGAATGCCGAAACTGCAAATGATGTTCTTCCATACGAAGTCTTCTATTTTTTCCTCAGTAATGGTTGCCAAGGATTTTATTTCGGCCCACTTTGTAAAGTAGTCAACTGTAATGATTGCATAGCGAACCTTGCCCTTTCCTGCAGGCATTGGGCCGATCAAATAAAGTCCCCATTGGGCGAAGGGCCAAGGGCTGGTCATAGGAGTGAGCGGCTCGGGAGGGGAGTGAGCGGCTCGGGAGATGAGTGAGGAATAGTTGCATAGCGTTGACACTTATCACATGAGCGGGATATTCTGATGGCATCTTGGTGGAGTGTTGGCCAGTAATATCCTTGGCGAAAAGCCTTGTGTGCTAGGGATCGAGATCCAGCATGATCTCCGCAGACTCCTTCATGTATTTCCCAAATGACAGTTTTCACCTCTACGGGTGTAAGACATCTTAGGTATGGTAGGTTAAAACCCCGCTTGTAGAGTTGGTCATTAATGATCAAGTAACGAGTAGCCTTGTATTGAATTTGCTTAGCTTGGACTTTGTCATTTGGAAGGGTGCCATGAGCAAGGAATCTATAAATCGGGGTAATCCAACAATCCCTCAGTTGTAGGTTGCACACTTCTGCAGCCATGGTTCTTGGTGCTGCCAACAATTCGACCTAATCTTGCTGATGTATAACAAATGGCAAAATGGATCGAGGAGGAGATGGAACGTCGGAAGACAAAAGGATGCAATCATAAAAGGGGTGTTAATTTCCCATAAAAGTGGCTTGAGCCACTTTTCGCATAAACTTGTTAAAATAATTCTCCCACAAAAGTGGCTTGAGCCATCTTTTGCAGAAAGTCATCAAGACATCAGCCTACTAATAAATGGAGTCTTTTGGGGTTTCAAGGGCTTCATTATATGTTAGTTATTTTCATTTTAATTCCCTAAGTCTTTTGAGTTTCCCAAAAGGTTGTAAAAGGCTTATTTAAGCCATGGCTTTGTAATCATTTAGACATCTTTTTATCAATTAATCAAATTATCCTTTGGGATTTCTATCAACTGGTGGACTCCAGTAACTTTGTTCTACAAAGGATTACGCTGGTAACCATTTCATTGCTTCGTGCTGCGTCAATTGGTATCAGAGCCAGGTTTCTCCCGTCTTGGCATCGTTGATTATCCTATCTATCCATGGGTGATCGTGATCGTGAACGTGCCCCTATCACTCGAGCAGACTTGGATGCTCAAGCTGAACAGATTACAAACTTGACTACTCAAATTGGAGAACTTCGTGAGATGTTGGTCCAAGCCATCGGTCCAAATAATCATAGAGCTACTGGAGTCAATAATCTGCGAATTCCTAGGCTCCGTGTTCAAGACAGCGAATCAAAGTCCGAAGAAGAAGATGTGGAACCACACCCAGCTAACAATCCAAATCATCAAAACCGCAACAACTTTGATGACTTTCAGATTAAGGCCGACATTCCAGCTTTTGCGGGAAACCTTAAAATCGAAGATTTCCTGGATTGGCTAGTTGAAGTAGAAAGATTCTTTGATGTCATGGAGGTTCCCGAAACAAAGATGGTGAAGATGGTGGCCTTTCGTCTCAAAGCAACTGCCGTTGTTTGGTGGGATCAATTACAAAATACCCGGCAGAGGCAAGGAAAGAATCGAATCCGCACTTAGAGAAAAATGAAGCAACTCTTGATGGATCGTTTCCTACCTGCGGACTATGAACAGCTTTTGTATCGTATGTACATCAACTGTGTCCAAGGCAACAGAAACGTGATTGATTATACGGATGATTTCATGAGACTTGCGGAGCGAAACAATCTGATGGAGACAGAAAATCAAAGGGTTGCGAGATTCGTGAATGGATTGAAACCCTCCATTCAAGAAAAGATTGGACTGCAAAATCTGTGGAGTTTGCAAGAGGCCATTAACATGGCCTTGAAGGCAGAGATAATAGAGAAAGAAAGGCGACAAACCTCTTTCCGGAGGAATGTGACGGAGCATTTTGAAAACCCTGTTGTCTCGTCCACCGACAAAGGGAAATTTGTGCCACAAAGTTCGGGAGAATTGAAACCTTCAAGTTTTCCTTCTTGAGCATCAAATGAAAGGAGTAGCAGAACTTTTAACAAGGGGCAGAATAGAAACCAACCTCCAAGGGAGAATCCATACGCAAAGCCTATGGGAGACATTTGTTATCGTTGCAACAAAATTGGGCATCGATCTAACGTTTGTCCTAAACGGAGACAAGCCAACTTGTTGGAGGCTGAAGGGGACCAAGAAGAAGTTGGTGATGATGACTATGAAGGCGTTGAATTCGCAAATGAAGAAGGAATGGATCACCTCGTTTTGGTGTTGTAGCGGGTTCTTTTAACACCAAAAGAGGATGGGCAACGACACTGCATTTTTCGTTCTCTTTGCTCCATCAACAGCAAAGTTTGCGAAGTGATTGTAGACAATGGAAGTTGTGAAAATTTTGTGGCCAAGAAAGTGGTGGAGCGTTTACAACTACCAATGGAGCCTCATGTCACCCCATACTCACTTGGATGGGTGAAGAAAGGACCTTCCGTCTATGTCACAGAAACTTGCTGTGTCCCACTTTCCATTGGTAAGCATTAATGTGATGAAGTACTTTGCGATGTTATTGATATGGATGCTTGTCATATACTATTAGGGAGACCATGGCAGTTTGATGTGGATTCGACATTGAAGGGTCGAGATAATGTGGTGTTATTTACTTGGAATAATCGGAAGATTGCGATGGCTCCTGTTTCGCCCTCTGAAGTACCAAAAGCAAAGAATACTAGTTTCCTCACTCTAATTAGTGATAAGCAGGAGATTGAAGGGGCCATAAAAGAAGAAGATTCTTTCTTTCCGATCGTGATGAAGGGACTATTGACAGAAAACAAAGAAGAGGAACAAATCTCTTCAGAAGTGCAACAATTATTGGAGGAATTTCATGAACTCATTTATGGCGAGTTGCCTAACGAGCTTCCTCCCATGAGGAATATCCAACATCAAATTGATTTGGTACCTGGAGCTAGCCTACCAAATCTTCCCCATTATCGAATGAGCCCTGTAGAAAATGAGATTTTGAGGGAACAAATTGAAGACTTGCTGCGAAAGGGGTTTATCCGAGAAAGTATGAGCCCTTGTGCAGTACCTGCCCTATTGGTTCCAAAGAAAGACAAGGAAAAGAAAAAGGCATGGCGTATGTGTGTAGACAGCCAAGCTATTAACTGAATCACCATCAAATACAGATTTCCAATACCTCGGTTAGATGACATGCTAGATGTGCTTCAAGGTTTGAAATTATTTTCAAAAATTGACCTTCGCAGTGGCTACCATCAAATTCAAATCAGGCCTGGAGATGAGTGGAAAACATGGTTCAATAGCAAGGACAGACTGTTCGAGTGGCTAGTAATGCCATTTGGATTGTCTAATGCGCTGAGTACCTTCATGAGGCTTATGAATCAGGTTCTTCGTCCCTTTATTGGTCTCTTTGTTGTGGTTTACTTTGATGACATCTTAATCTATAGCAAGACCAGAGAAGAACACATGATGCATTTGAGACACGTTTTGGGTGTTTTGAAAGAAAATAAATTGTATATGAATCTCAAGAAATGCATATTTTGTACAAGTAAATTGCTATTTCTAGGATTTATGGTTGGTGAAAATGGTATTCAGGTGGATGATGAGAAGACCAAGGCCATCCGAGAATGGCCAACTCTGAAGTCCGTCTTCGACGTGAGGAGTTTCCATGGCTTGGCTATTTTTTATCGGAGATTTGTGCGGCATTTCAGCACCATCACCGCACCCATTATAGAATGTTTGAAGAAAGGCAAGTTCTGTTGGGGAGATGAACAAGAACAAAGCTTTGTTTTGATCAAAGAGAAGCTTTGTACTGCTCTGGTGTCAGCTCTTCCAAATTTTGAGAAAGTATTCGAAGTCGAATGTGATGCAAGTGGAGTGGGAGTGGGTGCTGTCCTTTCCCAAGAGAAGAGACCTATAGCTTTTTTTCTCTGAAAAGCTAAGTGAAGCCCGTAAAAAATGGAGCACTTATGATCAGGAGTTTTATGCGGTGATTCGAGCTTTAAAACAATGGGAAAGAATTTGTGCTATTCATGGATCATCAAGCCTTGAAGTTTATTAACAATCAGAAGCATGTTAATAAAATGCATATCAGATGGGTAACGTTCTTGCAAAAATTTCCATTCGTTATCAAGCACAAATTGGGAGCTTAAAACCGTGTTGTCGATGCCTTAAGTAGACGAGCATCATTGCTAATCACTCTTTCCCAAGAAGTTGTGGGTTTCGAGTGCTTAAAGGAGTTGTATGCAACCGATGATGATTTTCAGGAAATATGGAGGAAATGCATTAATCATGAACCTATGGTAGATTACTCTATCAACGAAGGTTTTCTGTTCAAAGGTCTTGCGGGAAAAGCTTATTCGAGATTTGCATGGAGGAGGATTAAGCAGTCATCTTGGTCGTGACAAGACGATAGCAAGTTTGGAAGAAAGGTACTTTTGGCCACAATTGAAACGGGATGTTGGAGCCATTGTGAGGAAGTGTTACACTTGTCAGGTTTCAAAGGGGCAAGTCCAAAATACGGGCCTTTACATGCCTTTACCTGTTCCTAACGATATTTGGGAGGACATTGCTATGGATTTTGTGCTCGGACTACCCCGAACGCAAAGATGAGTGGATTCAGTTTTTGTGGTGGTTGACAGGTTCTCCAAGATGGCTCATTTCATTGCTTGCAGAAAGACCGCTGATGCATCAAACATAGCCAAACTGTTTTTCAGGGAGGTTGTTCGATTGCATGGGGTACCTAAGTCCATCACTTCTGATCGAGACAACAAGTTCTTGAGTCATTTTTGGATTACATTATGGAGAATGTTTGGGACTACTTGAATCGAAGTACTACTACACATGCCCAAATTGATGGACAAACAAAGGTCACAAATAGGACTCTTGGTAACATGGTTCGAAGCATTTGTGGAGACAAAACAAAACAATGGGACTATGCCCTACCTCAGATGGAGTTTGCTTATAAAAGTGATGTGCATCGTGCTACTGGTAAGTCACCATTTTCTATTGTTTACACTGCCACTCCTCATCACGTGGTGGATTTGGTGTAGCTACCTAGGGGACATGAACTTAGCATTGTTGCAGAAAATATGGCTGAAGATGTGGTGGCAATTCGTGATGAGGTCAAGCAACGACTTGAACAAACCAATATTAAGTATAAGGAAGCAATGGACAAACATCAGCGGGTTAAAGTGTTTAAGGAAGGAGATTCTGTCATGGTGTTCCTGAGAAGAGAACGATTCCCTATTGGAACTTACAGCAAGTTAAAGCCACGAAAGTATGGTCCATTCAAAGTTATCAAGCGAATTAATGACAATGCCTATGTTATTGATTTGCCGGAGTCTATGGGAATTTCTAATACTTTCAACGTTGCTGATTTGTATACCTTCAATGATGATGAAGTTCTTTATCCTGATCATAACTCGGGGTCGAGTTCTTCTGAAGTGGAGAGGACTGATGTAGAACAAATGGCAGAATGGATCGAGGAGGAGATGGAGCGTCGGAAGACAAAAGGATGCAATCATAAAAGGGGTGTTAATTTCCCATAAAAGTGGCTTGAGCCACTTTTCGCAGAAACTTGTTAAAATAATTCTCCAACAAAAGTGGCTTGAGCCATCTTTTGCAGAAAGTCATCAAGACAGCAGCCTACTAATAAATGGAGTCTTTTGGGGTTTCAAGGGCTTTATTATATGTTAGTTATTTTCATTTTAATTCCCTAAGTCTTTTGAGTTTCCCAAAAGGTTGTAAAAGGCTTATTAAAGCCATGGCTTTGTAATCATTTAGACATCTTTTTATCAATTAATCAAATTATCCTTTGGGATTTCTATCAACTGGTGGACTCCAGTAACTTTGTTCTACAAGGGATTACGCTGGTAACCTTTTCATTGCTTCGTGTTGCGTCACTTGCCTTCCACCACTGAGGCGAGGCGAGCCAAAGGATCTGCATGACTATTTACAGCTCGAGGAATTTGGGTGATCTGGTAGTGGAAGTGTTTGAGCAACAATTGTGTTTGTGCCAGATATGCTGCCATGGAGTTATCCTTAGCGTCAAAGTTGTTGGTGACCTGGTTAACCACTAATTGGGAGTCACTGAAGATATCAATTCGTTTAACCCCAAGGTGTTTGGCCAAACGTAAGCCTGCTAGGAGAGCTTCATATTCGGCCTCATTGTTCGACGCTTTGAATTTGAAACCAAGAGAATACTTCATCACCATTTTGTCAGGGGTCATAAGGATTAGTCCTACTCCACAACCCTATTGGTTGGACGAGCCATCAACATATAGACTCCATGCTGGGGTTGTTGGTTCTATTTTCTGAGCCTCCGAGGGTAATGAAACCACTTCTTTAGGCGTAGAAACAATGTCAACAGGATATGTGAAGTCAGCGATGAAGTATGCCACTGCTTGGCCCTTCTCAGCTGGCTTTGGTTGGTAGGAGATGTCAAAGTCACCTAATGCTATCGCCCATTTGATCATTCGCCCGAAAGTGTCAGGACTTTAGAGTATCTGTCGAAGAGAATATTTGGTAAGCGCAATGATGGGGTGTGCTTGGAAGTAAAGACGAAGTTTTCGAGCAGACATGACCAATGCTAAAGCCAATTTCTCAATGTTGGAGTATCGTGTCTCCGCATCTTGTAAGGCCTTGTTAGCGTAGTAGACAGGTCGTTCGACATTACCATCATTTCAAATAAGAGCAGAACTTACTGCTGAAGCCAATACCGACAAATAGATAATGAGAGTGTCATCAACCTCAGGTTTAAAGAGCATAGGGGTTTTACTCATGTAGTCTTTGAGGTTCTTGAATGCCTCAGCACATTCATCAATCCATGTAATGTACTTCTTACTTCCCTTAAGTGCTTTGAAGAAAGAAGCACATCTGTATGTGGCCTTAGAGATGAACCTAGTTAAGGCTGCCACCTTGCTAGTAAGGCTCTGGATGTCTTTTGATGTTACTGGCTCATTCATGTCGATGATTGCTTTGATCTTCTTGGGATTAGCCTCAATGCCTCGTTGCTTATCATGAAGCCTAAGAATTTGCCAGAGTCTACGCCGAAGGCACATTTGTTGGGGTTCAACCTCATTCGATACCTCTTCAGAATGGGGAAAGTTTCAGATTGGTTGGTGATGTGTTGGTCAGCATGTTTGCTCTTGACTAGCATATCATCAACGTAAACTTCCATGCTTTTCCTAATCTGTTCGGCGAACATTGAATTGACCAATGTCTAATAAGTCACTCCTGCATTCTTTAGGCCGAAGGGCATGACTTTATAGCAATATAGTCCCCTGTCAGTAGTGAAGGCTGTGTGTTCTTGGTCCAGAGGGTTCATAAGGATTTGGTTGTATCCTGAGTAAGCATCCATGAAGCTCAGGAGTTCACACCCTGTCGTAGAGTCTATAAATCTGTCTATGAGAGGAAGAGGAAAGTTATCCTTCGAGCATCCTTTGTTTAGGTCGGTGTAATCGACACACATTCTCCACAAGACCTTTTGGAGCAGGAGACTTTCCTTGGTCGGATTCTTCTTAACAAGGATAACATTTGCTATCCACGTTGGATAATTGACTTTGCGGACGAAGCCTATGCCTTTGAGTTTTTCAACTTCTGCCTTCATTGCCTCGTACCGTTCAACATCATAAGATCTTCGCTTTAGTCTCACTAGCTTGGTCTTGGGGTCAATACTTAAGTAACGACAGATTATATCGGGAGAGATGCCTGGCATGTCCTTGTATGACCAGGCGAATACCTCATTGTTCTCGTGCAAAAAAAGATATCAATGCCAACCGAATGGGTGGTGACAAGGTGGTACCAATCTTCACCATGCGATCCGGATAATCTTTTGAGATAGAGACCTTCTCCAACTCTTCAGCGAGTTGTGCTTGCTGGGTGAAAAAGTCATCTCGAGGATTATCGGGTTGACTGTTGCCACCGTGAAGATCCAAGTTGGCTTCGTTTGGGCTGGTCTTTATGACTTGGTCATGTATAGAAAGGGTTTCCTTGGGCACAGGCAAGTGATGTTGCTTGATCGAAGTGTTGTAACATGATCGTGCACTAAGTTGATCTCCTCTGATGTAACCATTGCCATAGGGGGTTGGAATTTTCATCAACAACATTGTGTGGATACCATGGCCTTGAGATCATTGATGCTTGTGCGTCCGAAGATGACATTGTATGCCATTGGGCAATCAACCACCAAGAAGTTAGTGGTAATGGTAGCTGTGTAAGGGCATGTACCAACGGTGAAAGGTAAGTGTATGCTCCCCAAAGGTTGCATGATATCACCGGAGAAGATTATTAAAGGGGAAATCGAGCGATCGAGTAGGTGTTCAGCTACATTAAGTGCCCTGAAAGCTTCAGCAAACATGATATGGACCGAAGCCCCCGTGTCTACCAGGATTCGTCGTACTTCAAAGTTGGCTATGTGAGCTTCCACAATCAGTGGGTCGTTGTGAGGGTAGATGATACCTCTTTCTTCCTCAGGGTAGAAACATATTGGATCCCAGTTAGGCTTTTGATACTTACCTCCCCTGATGTCCTCCACGTGAAACACTTGGTGGCCAGACCTTAAAGCTCGTTCACTATTTTTCAAGGCCCTGTTGGAAGATTTAGTTATGGGTGTGCCACCACTTATGGAATATATCATATTCATCGGGCGTTGGTTATGATTACCCCTTGGAGGGTGGAAGAATTGATCAATTTTTCCTTCACGTGCCAAAGCTTCAATATGATCACGAAGGGTGATACACTTCTCGCCGTCATGGCCGTTATGCTCGTGGTAGCAGCAAAACGTGCCCGTATTCTTCGTGGGCTTGTAATCCGGGTGCCTCGACTTTGGCTTCAGTATCAAGTGTGCTATGCTGGGGTAAATGGCCACGCATGTGGCGTTCAAAGGTGTGTATGCCTCATACCTCGGGGTATTAGCTGTCCTGACACGTGCTTGACCCAATGTGTTAACTGCCTGAGGTTAGGGATTATCATGGCAATACCCTTAGTTATCGCGGTAGTGTCTCTTACTCATTTTACTAAAATGAGACTGGTGAGGATGGAAATCTTTCCTTTTGCCTTGAGATTGATATGTTTGTTGACATGGCAAAGTATTAAGTAAGGCAGGAGGAGGCACCGCTGCCATTTGGAAGGTCGAGGTCTTCTCATTTGGTTGGATCTGGCTTCCACTCCCTACTTGCTGATAAGGGTTGGTTGTTTCCCTTGATATGTCATTACCTCAACTGAGGCATGGTTGTAAACCTGTGCCATCACCTCAGAGTAAGTCTTCCAAGTGTTGGCATTGATCATGTACTTGAAGAAACAATCACGTAGGCCTACCGTGAAGGCCTTGAGGGCGGTTTTGTCATCTGCCTCAGCGCGGGGAGAATACTCATGGCTGAAACAACCAGCATACTCTCGTAGTGACTCATCCGGCTTCTGGCGAATAATGTACAAGTCATCTGCAGAATGCAAGCGATCGGTCTGGAGGATGTATTGAGAGACAAATAGTTTCCTCAGTTCCTCAAATGAGTCTACTATCTTAGGTGGAAGACGGCAATACCCGTTTAGAGCTCCGCTAGAGAATGTGGAAGGGAAGAGAAGACATCGCTCTTCGTCGGTGGGTCCTCCCTTCCAGTATAGAGTTGTAAACCAAGCTTTTGTTTTGCCTTCGCTTGAAGGGGGCGTCGATGATCCTCCTTGTGAGAGGGCCAGGCCTGGGTTGGTTCCAGTCAGGTATCTCGGCCGGACGTTCGACCTTCAACTTGTTTACTTCCGCAATGAGCTGTAGGACAAGGGGGTCTTGAGTGGAGTCATGTACCACTGGGATTTTCTTTTTGTAAGTCTCCATCGCCTCTTGGAAGTAGGAAAGTTTGAGCAAGGGCATGTGATTTTTCTTTGGACTCGCCGTACTGACTTCTAGGGCGAGTCTGTCGGAATACCTCAGAGTCCCCTGTACCTTCATGTTCCTCTAGGACATGTCGTTCCTTCCCTAGATTGGCAGCTGGCCTGGGTCGTGGGAGGGTACTGAGTCTTTCAGAAACCCTTAAGTCATTGATCTTCGAGCATATGTGGAGGGGATTCTCTCGACGTTGCTTTAGGAAATCTCGGCAATCACGATAAACAGCTTTCGATCCTTTCAACCCTTTTGCAAGGAGATGTCTTCCTTCACTTCTCCTGCTTCGGGTCGAAGCAGTTAGGTTGAGAGAAGTCTCATGTTGATCAATGTTTTGATGATTAGCTCGCTCATCATCAGGATACCCATGTCGAATGAAGGTGACCCTCCGTGTTGGGGGGCACCCAGATGATGGTTGATGTCCACAGGGGCAACAAGCTCGTGTGTTTGAGTACACATAGTTTCGTGGAGCATCTCAAAGAGCTTCTCATACTACTCCTGGAGGACCTCATTCTTCATTTCTATCTTGTTGTTCTAAGCTTCTAACTCATCGATTTTAGCTTGAAGAGCAACCCTCTTTCCTTCCTTCTTTCGTTGCTTCGCACTAGGTGCAAGAGCGGTGTCATTCTGTGTGTTGTGACTTCCTTCGCTCCCCATGTTGGAGAGGGATGCCTGGTTAAAAAAGAGTGTACGAATGGTGGAAACTAGCTTGACAAAGCTGAAAAGAGTGGGAATAAGTGTCATTCCCACAGACGGCGCCAAATGTTGATGCACAAAAATCAGTGAGAACTTTGGTACAATAGAAAATGTTAAGTTTGTGACCTTCGCTAGATTGCTCCGGTGACTAGTGTGGTTAAGTATGTAAATGGATAGAGACAGAGAAGCAAACACAAGATGTACGTGGTTCACCCAGATTGGCTACGTCCACAGAGTAGAGGAGTTCTCATTAATTGTGAAGGGTTTACACAAGTACATAGGTTCAAGCTCTACTTTTGTGAGTACTGGTGAATGATTTAGTACAAATGACATTAGGAAATATTATGAGAGAATGATATCTATTTATAGAAGAGAGTTTCTAGTTTCATTCTAACATTGACACGTGTCGTGTTGTGATTGGCTTCTGATGTTGACACGTGTCGCGCTATGATTGGCTTCTGATGTCGACACGTGTCGCGCTGTGATTGGCCTCCTGGTTGGAGGGAAACTCTTTTGGGTCCTTGACGGTATAATGTTGACCGGTGCTCAGTAGTTTCGGGATTGGTCAAGTATGGTACAAACACACCCCATTGTTTTGGTATAGTACCATTTAGATAATTGAGAGCAAAATCACTACACAAAAAGGAAGAAAAACAAAGTGAAGTGATACTCATACTCAGAGCATGCCAAATGCTTTTACCGATCTAGCAAAGGTGACAAGATCACATATACACACTGCAAAACACACCCGAAAGGATTGATGTACCCCATGTACGTCACCATCTCGCCTGGGAACGCTGGACCATCCCCGAAGGTGGGGAGGCCGCACCTTCCACGCGGCACGGTACATTGGCGGCTAGCCAATCATCTGCTCCGACCCTGAAGTGTGGCAAACCCTTTGGTTTAAAGGATTCACAACCCCGGAAGAGGAAATTGGCACCAACTAGTGATCCTAGTTTGAATCCGAACATCGCTCACTCATTCGTTCCAACACATGAGGTTATTCTAGTTACGGTGATATCTTAGACAAGACAAATCGGCCTCCTGAGAATCGTGAGATTTCAGTCTACTACGCAGTATTGGATGAGGTTTGGAATAGGAATGAGATGATCATCGACGATGCATTTGCATACTCAGTAGCTACTGACATCATGCTTAGCAATGACATTGAACCACGTTCCGTTGATGAATGCCGACGTAGAACAAATTAGTCAAACTGGAAACAAGCAATCTAGGTCGAACTCGATTCACTTGCAAAACATAAGGTGTTTGGGCACGTAGTTCCTACTCCTCCACATGTGAAACTCGTTGGCTACAAGTGGGTTTTCATGAGGAAGCATATGAGAATAATGAAATAATGCGATACAAAGCAGGCCTCGTAGCGCAAGGCTTCTCTCAACGCCCTGGGAATTACGAGGAGACGTATCCCCTCGTAATGGACGTCATAACGTTCCACTACCTTATCAGTTTGGTAGTTTCTGAAAACATGAATATGTAGCTTATGGACGTGGTAACCACTTATCTTTATAGGGATCTAGATATGGAAATATACATGAAAGTTCCAGAATGACTTCCATTGACTGGTTCAAATAGTTCTAGACCACGGAACACTCTATCTATTAGATTGAAGATATCACTCTACGGATTGAAACGATCTGGGCGGATGTGGTATGTAATACCCTGAAAAAATTAAATATATAAATATATGAATTGAATGTCAAAATTATGATTATGTGAAAAAAAATTGAGAATTTATATTAATTCACTTGAGTTTAGTTTAAAATTAAACTAGTTACGAAGTTTAAAGTTTGGAAATTTATAAATTAAAAACCGTAGACCTTTTGAGGTCACAATTTATATATGTGGATAGAGCTCAATCTCACGAACGCGTAGGCACAAACCGTTCGTGAAATGGAGTTATAACGAAAGAGTTATTAACGTTTAAAGTCAAGGACATTTTTGTAATTTTGGCTATAATTAGAAGGCTCCAGATTTCTGAAGTCATTATTGTAATGCCACGTGTGTGGTTGAGATGAAAAAGAAAGGATAGAAAAGAAGGGAGATGGACGAATTAGAGGGGAGGAGAAAAAAAGGAACAAATGGGGGAAAAGAAGGAGGAGGGAAAGGAGAGAAAGAGAGAAGCATGGGGAAACCGGGTTTTTCCCCAACCCGTGACCCGACCCAGCCACCTTTCGAATTTATGGCCACCTTTGGCGCCGAAAAAGGTGCCAAAATGACCCTTATGTTATTTCCATTTGATCTCCCTCCTAATTTCTCTCTAAAACCGTTAAATTTGGGTTCAATTTTATGTAAAACCGTCAATGAAGGGTGCGGCGGTTTGGGTGGTGTTTCACCAATTATGAAGCTAACTCCTCCAATTACTACTACCAAAACACTCTCCTTAAACCCAGGAACAAAGCTCATGATTTGGTTAGGGCGTCGGAGTTGTTTTGGAGCCGAATCAAGAACACCCAAAAATAAGGGTTCTGACGGTTCGTGGGCAATTTGAGGTGTTTCCGGGCCAAATTGGCTTTGGCCACAGGTATGAAAGTTGTTCTACTCATTAAGATCTACTTAACTGTAAACTTTGGAAATTTTGGAAAAAGTTGATTTTTCCGACGAGTCGGAGCGACCGACCGCCACCCGCGGCGGCGCCTGGCCAGTGGGCCGACTGTGCCATTTTTCATGCTAATTCTGATGTTTTGAATCCATAATTTATGTTCACATGGTGTGATGAAAATGTTTAGACTAAATTTGTGATTGTTGGTCACTAAAATGTTAAAGTTAATGAATTGGGAATTGTATGTGAACTACGAGAGGCTTGATCCCGCTCAAGGGTACGTAGGCAGTCTAACAGTGTTAGATGCAGCCTTAAATAATCGAGAATGTTATTTTCATTGAGAATTATTCTTAGATCGTAAATTTATTTAAGTGCAGTAAAGGTAGTAAATTGACAAATAAATTGTATTATGCTTTGTCAAGAGAATTAAAGTTATAGAACGTGTGGAATTAAGGAACTTAATTAAAGTGTCGTGAAGATTGACAGCTAAATAAACGAGAGTTTAAATTTTTGGGCCTATCACCGATAATTATTGTCAAAAATAAATATTTTCGGGGCGGGGTGTTACATGGTATAACCGCTTGAGTGAATATTTGACAAGTCAGGGTTATGTGAACAACGAATTATGCCCATGCGTGTTCATAAGGAAGTCACATTCCGGATTTGCAATCGCTGCAGTTTATGTCGATGACATGAACCTCATTGGAATTCCCGCAGAGCTTAAGGAAATTGCCGCGCACTTGAAATCGAAATTTGAGATGAAAGATCTTGGGAAAACTTGATATTGTCTTGGCCTAGAGATCGAGCATTATTCTGATGGAATCCTAATACATCAATCGAACTACACGCAGAAGGTAGTGCGACATTTTAATAAGGATAAAGCGAAACCTTCGAGTACACCTATGGTCATTCGGACTCTAGATGCTAAACGAGATCCCTTCCATCCAAAGGAGGATAAGGAAGAGATTTTGGAACCCGAAGTTCCATACCTAAGTACAATTGGGGCTTTATTGTACTTGATTCAATGCACTAGACCAGACATCTCATTCGCTGTTAATCTTTTTGTTAGATACAACAATGCGCCCACACCCAGGCACTGGAATTATGTTAAAGACATTTTTCGCTACCTCAAGGGTACGACGGATTTGGGCTTATTATATACCCACAAATCTTCAAGTGTTGTCAGCCTTAGCGATTCTCGGATTGATTCTTGCTTTGTTGGTTACGCAGATGCTGGATATCTGTCTGACCCATATAAGGCACGTTCCCAAACGGGTTATGTCTTTACCATTGGAAACACCACTATATCTTGGAGGTGACACACTCCGATCCCGATGTCCTCGGGGACATCGGGATGGTCACGTGCTGGCCGATACCCAAGGGGTGACGAAAGCCATTTAGAAATGCATGAGAACAAGAATTAAATAACACTTATAAATTTAAATATAATGAATATGCAAATAAGGAACGTGTTCAGAGCATACAACTAATTTAGAACACTAATAAGAAAAGAATATAAAATTGAATGAATAAATGAATGGATCCTATACCAAGAGGACTCGAAGATGCCGATACGGAAGTGCCTTGACGCCGGAATTGTATACCTCGATTCTAAGTCCTGAAGGGGGCGCAAAACAAACATGAGTGGACCAAGTTAATATATAATAATACTGAAACAGTTATCAACATACTAACCCCCAGGTTTTTTGAAAAGTCAATAGTATAATATAATAATAGGTTTTCCGAAACACTAGCATGCCATAAAACCTTTCCATAAAACATGTCTCGTATATAGTGTGCTACTAGTGGTATCAGTATCAGTAATCTTCATTTGCCAAAAAGGCATATTTATCACTTGCCAAACAGGCATAGCAGTATCACTTGCCAAACAGGCATATCAATATCACTTGCCATACATGCATATCTATCACTTGCCAAACAGGCATATCATTATCATTTGCCAAACAGGCATGTATATCATTTGTCAAACAGGCATATCAGTATCACTTGCCAAACAGGCAAAACAGTATCATTTGCCAAACAGGCATGTATATTATTTGCCAAACAGGTATATCAGTATCATTTGCCAAACAGGCCCAACCTACGCTCGGCTCGAAGCCAATATAATCATCATTGCCAAACAGGCACATAGTGACCACTAGATATACACAAAACCATTGAACATATATATATATATATATATGTGTGTGTGTGTGTGTGTGTGTGTGTGTGTGTGTGTGTGTGTGTATCTCAAAATCAACTTTATAGTATAAAGTCATCCATCATCTATACTATAAAGAGGTGTTCAAAAACATGTTTTAAATATTATATCATCATCCATCAAATATCCTATAAAGAACATGGTATCCATCAAATATCCTATAAAGAACATGGGTTATAGGAAAAATAGTAATAATTCAAAGTAACCTCAGTAAGCATGTTAATCAATTTCTCATAAAACATTCACAAACGTATTCAATAAATCATGTTTTTCATGTATGCATTTCTATTATTAAAACATGTATTTTAGAAGAGGTCCACTCATCGTACAACGTTGGTGCAAAGCCGTACCAAAAAGGAATAACGGAATCGCCGCTATTAATTGCACCTAAGCACATAAATAGTACAATTAACAAAATTATACTCAAACGATTTAATGTGGGAAAACAAACGTCAAAAACAGATTCAGGTTGTCGAATTACCCTAAGTAGGGTCTCGGTTATATTTCTGAAAAGTCAACAGGGGAAGAATATTCCTGGAATATTCTCTGACGAAATATTCCTTAACTGACGGAATATTCCCTGACAAAATATTCCATCTGGTCAAAGGGTTATTGGGTTGGGTTAGATAAATAGGTTAGGCTTATTGGGTTTTAAGGGGGTCACGAGTTGGGCCTAAAAGACTAAGGGTGTGTTTGTTTGGCATCACTAGCCTTCACTAAGCTGGACTGGACTATTTAGCAGTGCAGTCCCATGTTTGTTGCAGTCCAGGATTACGTTTAATGAGCTTAGAGGGGACTCGCAGGGACTAACACCTTCACTAAATGTTCTTGGCAAGGCTCCCCGTATATGGGCGGACTGCTAAGACCATCTTAGACAAAGAGTTGATCGCGTCCTGACGACCTCGCCGACTGGTGCGCCCTCGTCCTCTTCCTCGTCTAGGGTTGGATCTCTGAGACCTGAATTCAGAGCATAAGGGGTTACGATTTGGTCCAATTAGAACTTAGGGTTTATCCTGATTGGAATTGAATTGGGGGAATTCGTCCGTTTCCAAAAGAAAAATCCAGACTTTGCATTGTGATTGGCTTCGAGCGATGAGTTCTCACATGCGTTCGAATGTGATGAGAAGAGGCAAAGCTCCTCCGCCTTCAATCGGAATCAAAGCGTCACCATCGCGAATACAAGACACTCAGCTGCGATTTCGATTTTGATTTCAATTGAATTTCGTGATTGTGTTACGTTTTGTGATTTGGAAGCTTTATTGATTGAAATAGAGGGAGAAGGTTGTGGAATTTGGACGAAAAAGAGAGAGGGAAGAGAGATTCTTAGTCCAGAGTTGTGTAATTTGGACGGAAAAAAGGCTGAGGGAAGATAGAGGTTTCTTAGTCCAGAGAGAGTGTTCTACAACAAGAAAAAGAACAAAAAAAAAATAGAATTAATTATTATTATTTTCATTATCCTGCTTTTTAGTCCGACGCTGCATCAAACGCTTCACAAAGGTAGTCCAACTTAGTCTAGTCTAAGCCAGTCCAGCTTAGTCCTTGAAGCCAGTCCAGCTTAGTCCTTGAAGCTAGTCCAGTCCAAGATAATCCGGTACAACAAACGCACCCTAAAGGGTTTGGGTTTAGGGCCTTCACAAGTAAGGCCCAAGGCCATTAATTTAACAAACCAAAAATAAAAACAAAAGAAAATAAGGGTTGGGTTGGGCTGCCCAAGGTTTTGGGCTTGGCAGGAATGGCCCGAAGGGCCTGGGTTTGGTGGGTCATCCAACCTCACAAATAAGGCCAGATTTTTGGTAGGAAAATTCTTTAACTTTAAACACTCATAACATTGTCAATAGTCAACGAAATCAAGTGATTCAAAAATAAAAATTGTAGTTCTCAAAGAGACAAAGAGAATGGTACCTCTCATGACATCTAACTCGCGGTGGTTTGGCCAAAAAATGCCTTGAAACCCACGGAGGTTGCAGGAAACTGGGTAAGATTCAAATGAGTATAACTTCTTCAATACTCAACGAAATTGGGTGAAATAAAAAGGAAAGTTGTAGTACTTAGCGAGATGAAGAGATTGATACCTTGCAAACTAGCTAACTCACCATGGTTTGGACAAAAATTGGCTCGAAAGCCTTCGGACTCGCCGGTAAAACTGAGAAAATAAACCTCCGAGTTATTTCTCACTACCAACCTTCACCAAAGCACCTAAAATGAGTCCTAACTAGAGTTTGATCGATCTAAGAGAAAGATTAGAGAGAGTCCCGAAGCTTACCAAGGTCGAGGGTTCACAGTTGTGGTTCCCTGAGCTTACGGGTTCGAAGACTGGTATATGTTCCTTCCTCCTTTGAGATGGCATCTAGGTGTAACCATGTGAGTATGTATGTGTGGGTATGTGTGTGTGTGTTGTTTTCAAAGAGGAGGGGGACATCGCAGAGAAGGGAGAGAGTTCCAGAGAGTTTTAGGGGAGAGAAAGAAGAGAGAAAAGTGAGGGAAAGAGATGAGTCCATGAGGAAGAGGGGAACCGGGGACATAAAGCAGGGGGTGGGCCCCTTGGGCTCACCAATTAAGAACCAAAAACCATTTAAAAAGAAAAAGATCCCAAACAATTTTTAAAAATGGGGGTGGGGTTTTACAAAAGGTCTACCAAGCAAACGCTAGTTACGACTTCTTCGAACAATGCTGAGATTCTCGCCATGCATGAAGCATCGTGTGAGTGCTTTTCGTTGAGAGCAGTCATGGAACATATTTGAAGCACTAGTGGTCTTACTTTCGTCATTGACATTCCTACGATGATCTTTGACGACAATGCAGCATGTATCGAGCAGTTAAAGAAGGGATACATCAAGGGAGACAACACCAAGCACATAGCGTCGAAATTCTTCTACTCTCATCAGTAGCAACATCATCAGATCATTAAAGTCAAGCAAATCCATTCCTAGGACAAGCTGGCTGATCTCTTCACCAAGTCATTGCCCAAGTCTACTTTTCAGAAGCTCGTCCAAGAAATCGGTATGCGTAAATTATCTTAGTTGAATCACTTGTAGTTCTTTTATTTAGAAATTATGTCTAACTCAGGGGGAGTATCTAGAAGCATACTCACTTGATCTTAATGTACTCTTTTTCCTACGATTAGAAGCATTTTTCCCACTGGGTTTTTGCTACCTAATAAGGTTTTAATGACGCACCCATCCTGGGATGATCATACTCCATTGAGTTCACCACTTTCGTCCTGTTTGACGTTTGTTTTAGACATTATGCATACTTCTCACTTTTCTCCTTAGTCTATAGGGTTTTCTCCCATCTTGGGTTTTATCATAGCGAGGTTTTGTGAGTTTTACTACCAATGCATACTTTCTTAAATTTGAGACTCGCGTTCACCCGTTGTGCTGCCAACTTCATCAACTATTCTACCTTATCTGCTGAAGATCTGATGCGCTGGTTTGTTGAGTATTTACACACTCAATGGGGAGTGTTGCAGTCATATTTAGACTAGAAATGTGATTGTGTAAATCCTAATAAATATATAAGTATCTCTAGTATTCTAAAGAAGTTGATTACTTATTAAGAGTTGTAATCCTAATAGGGTAAGGTTTTTACATATCCTTCTACTATAAATAATGGCACAATGAGGTGATACAACAGATACCTCACAATTAAATCTCTCATCTCTCCCTCTTGCTACCGCCGGCCCTCTCTCTCTATATATCCCTTAGTATAGTTCAGTTTAATAGGCCTACAACACCTAATAGTATATTAAAGTAGTTAAAGAACTTGGTTTATAATTATGATGTGGCCGTGGTTACTAATTATGGGGAATGTTATGCTTAGATTGGTTACCGTAAAGGGAATGCATTCGTAGAAAGCACTTTTTGTTAATAAGCATTGTGTGTGTTACTAGTGTTTTTGTTATAAACTTAAAGAATGTAGTTAACTTTTTCAACAAAAAAAAAAAAGACTAGTAAATTTTTTATTAAAAATTCATGTACTAGTGGAAAATTACTTGAAAATGCATTTAAAAAGGTCATCTAACATGCGTTTGTCTATAAAACGGTTTTATGACTTGAAAACATTTATGTTCTGCTAAACGTAGTTAGAGAGCGTTTGGCAAGAGATCTTTGGACTAATATGCATAAAAAGAAACATTTACGAATACCTACTACGGAATAGAACTAGTAATGGTTAAACAAATAATAAATCGTGTGTCATTAACCACAATTTAGTGCACCTTAATTGTCTGCCTAATTAAAATCCGTAGCCAGAATCTCAATGTTCACATCTTCCTAGACGTTTTGTATGAATCTTCCATGTATACAAAAGCAAGAGTTACCCTCTTTTAACAAGAACTAGGACTAATTTTGTAGAGATCTGAAGACGTAGTGGTATCAGAAAAACCAATCCGTGTTGCATCTTGAGCCGGAAAAACCAACTTTGAATTTTCAACCTTTCGTCCCTGCTGTAATTCCTTAGAACTTAAACCATGTCAGGTGTAAATTGACAGCTTGATCCTGACAATCATATACGTTGAGATTGGACTGAAATTGTATCACTTAAAATTACTGTATTTTTTCTTTCTCCACTTGCTTTGTTACATAAAGCTTCTACTTCGTGAATGTAGCAAACCATTTAGAGTTAGCTCAACTGATTAAGAGCCTTTATTCTTGCATCCTGTAAACGAAAGTACGAAGCTAAAGCTTTGATATTGGAAAGTGAACGTACTACTTATCATTACACGAGAATTTGCATAGTTGAGAGCAGAACAAGGTTTACGTTAAGGGTTGTGATTTTCACACATCCTTAACTACTTTTCTCACACCCTTCCTATTTTTTAATAGTTAATTGATATCCTACTATTTAATCTTTCATATATACCCTTCCTACTTTTTTATGGTAATTAATGAAAGATTAAATAGGGAGGAGTATATATGGAAGATTAAATAGTAGGATACCAATTAAGTACTAAAAAAATAAGAAGGGGTGTGGGAAAAGTAGTTAAGGGTGTGTGAAAATCACAATCCTTACGTTAATTACTAAGTAGATGTACTACTACGTTACCCAAAAAAAAAAAAAAAAAAAATAGGTGTACTACTACTAGGACCAATTTTATAGAGATCTGAGGACGTAGTAGCAGAATTAACACATGTTGCATCTGATGAACCAACAAGGTTCTGAGTTCCACTTGTGCTCCCCTGTGCAGTTGGATCAAACGGGTTTCTCAAGGCTGATAACTTCAGTTCATCGCCGTAAACATTTGGGTTCATGATCGATTCATGAACAAGTGTCCGTCCTTCAAGCATGCTCACTACTGCAGACATGGTCGGCCTGAGAGCTGATGCTGGATTGATGCATAAGAGAGCTACCTTGACCATTGTAATCGCCTCTTCCACTTCAAAATGGGACCCCAAGCTTGGATCCACTAGCTCTATTAAGTTCCCCTTTTGTTGTAAAACAAGAGCCTGAAATAAGCAGATAAAAAAGATTAGCTGAGATTAGCTAGTCAACGTTGACATGTACTCAAGCACTTAGAATGAAGATCTTACCCAATCCACAAGGCATACTAAGTTCTCATTTGGTATATATTTCATGTTGCTCTTTCCAACAACAATTTCCAATGCAACTACACCAAAACTGTAAACATCTGCTTTATTTGTTAAATAACCCCATAGTGCATATTCTGGAGCCATGTATCCTCTGCACAACAAATTGAGTTTCAAGGAGTTAGGCATGACATTAGTTCCAGGGGACATTTCAATAAACAAGCATGTAGAATATAGTAGCAGCACGCTTACATGGTTCCAGCAACTCTGGTGCTAAGGTGAGTGTTCTCCTCGTCGTTAAGCTTGGCCAAACCGAAGTCAGAGATCTTTGCGTTGAGGTCTTGGTCTAGCAATATATTTGTAGCTTTAATGTCTCTATGTACAACCTTCAGTGTCGACTCCTCATGCAGAAAAGCCAGACCTCTTGCTATACCTATGCATATTTTCTGCCTTGTAGACCAGTCCAGCTTTAATGGACCTGGACCTGAAACAAACATGAATTTCCAGGTCCCTTTAATTCACCATTCCTGTGTAATTTTGTTACTAAACTTGATAATTAAGCTTACCAAACAAAGTACGTGCAAGGCTATTATTTTCCATGTATTCATATACCAACAGTAATTGGTTTGATTCAATACACCATCCATACAATCTGACAAGATTTGGATGATGCAAAGCAGATATCATGCCTATTTCATTCAAAAATTCCTGGTTTCCTTGCTTTGATTTTGATGATAGTTTGTTTCTTAACCGCAATTATAGTACCATCCAACAATATACCCTGCATTTTACGTAAAAGCCAAATAGTTAATTCAGGACACACAAAAATAGGGGAAAAGACGTAGGTTGGATTAAACGGTACCTTGTAGACAGACCCAAAACCGCCTTCCCTGATTTTGTTTTCAGGATCAAAGTTGTTAGTGGCAGCTTTAATTTGCCTGAAGGTGAAAAAACCAGTTCGCAGATTCAGTCCTCTTCGAGCTGTCCAAAGAACAAAGTCAGAAAATTGGTAATGTCTTATGCATTTACGATATTTCTTTTGAACTTAGAGCCTGAGAGTGTATTTCCTAGCAACATGGAATTTGACCAAGTGATGCAACGGATAATACAGGAAAAAGGACACAAACTTTAGAACACAATAAACCCTAAATTCTTGTTGATTCGCACAAATGAGAATAGCAAGAACAAAGAAAATTGTTAATTCCTATGGAATACCCAAGTTGATAGACCAGAAGAGAATAAACTCTTTACTTTTACTTTAACATTCAAAAACTGCCCAGCCATCTAGGCTTACAAGAAAATATAAGGTGAAAAGGCTGAACCCCAATAGTCCCAACACATTGAGCCTAGCCAGGAATTTATTATGACCCTAGGTAATAAAGCCAAACCCAAAATTACTTCCAATTCGATGCATCAATACTTATTTAGATATAAATGCATAGATGAATGCCTCCTATCCAAGGTACTACATCAAACTTTCACAGTAGCTTAATTAGTAGTACCTTCTTCACTCAAACGTAAGACTATGCCCTCAATTGCTTCTGATCCCTGATAAATAAGATTAAACAAATAGTTAATTTCGTAATCAAGTCTCTTATCATGTTAAATAGTATTATAGTGTCCTATCCAAGCTTTGGTATTTTCATTTTCAAGCAACTTCTTACCGTATTCTTTGCAAGCACATGCAAGATATCTTTAGGAAGCCACAACCGACTATGACCACCTGGCTCATCGTAAGACTCTCGTCGAACAATCTCCCATGCCATTTCTTGTATCAAATCATGCACATGCACGTAAGAGTCTGAAATACTTATGAGAGATTTCTTAATAAGAACATCTACCACCATGCGAGCGCCACCAGCAAAGCTAGAGTTTTCTAGTCTTTCAATTATTCGCTCCTTTCCACAAAAATCATGGGAACATGCAATGTCAAGGAAGATTCTCTTCTCAAACTCATCAAGTGTATCATAACTTATTTTCAATGCTTCAAAAGTTGTCCTAAAAGGAGCTTGCTTCAGTTTATCTAGTGCACTCTTCCATTCATCTCGACCTCTTTTGTACAATAAAGACCCTAAAGTTTTAAGAGCTAATGGAAGACCACTTGCATAACTGATGAAACATTTAGACAGTTCTAAAAAATCTTCTTCCAACTCATCATCTTTAAAGGCTTTCCAACTAAAGAGAGAAAGAGCTTCATCTTGGGTTAATGGCTTAACCTCATATACCATCTCTATACCATGTTCAACTAACAAACGTTCATCTCTAGTTGTAACAATGACTCGACTCCCGAAACCAAACCACTCCTTTTGTTTGACCAACTTTTCCAGTTGGTCTAATTGATCCACATCGTCGAGTATGAGAAGAACCTTTTTATTACATAAACACCTACTTATCATAGTGATTCCGCGATAAGTATTCCAAATTTGCATGTTATTTTCCCCTAAGATTTCAGAAAGAAGCTGCTTTTGTAGATGAGCTATACCATCCTTAGAGCACACCTCTCTAACATTAGCAAGAAAGCTGCTACCTTCAAAATCATGAGAAATTCTCTCGTAAACTAATCTAGCTAGGGTTGTCTTACCCACTCCACCCATCCCCCATATCCCTATAAAGCGAACATCGTTTGCATCTGTATCTAAAAGCAAATCTATTTCCTCCAGTTTAGAATCAGTTCCGACAAACCTCTCTGAGGAATCTAACATTGAAAACGTACGGTGCACTTTCTCCCATAGTGTATTGACGATTCCTTGGATAAGCTCTGTATCATACCTACAAGAAGAACAAACGACGTAAATAAAAAATCATCACACCGTAAAATAAACGTCAGTTGCTGAATCCCACGCTTACCTATAATCCTTTGAATTCCACCCAGCGAAATTAGCCACCCTTTTTAACGACTTTCTCCACTCAATTACCTCCTCCATTTGTTCCGGATAATTTACTTCATGTTCCGCAAAGGCTTCCCCAAAACTCCCTCGTTGATGGCGTACATCAGAAGGATCCACGTCATAAAAAATGGGGAAAATTCTCTCTTTCTCTTCCATGCAACGAACAATATGAGTAACTTCTCGCAAACACCAACCTGAAGAAGCAAAGTTTGTCGAAAAAACTATGATTGCAGACCTTGATTGGTCAATTGCCCTCAGGAGCTCTGGATTGATATCTGTCCCTCTTTCAAGTTCTGGTTCGTCCCTGAAAGTCTTGATTCCTCGCGCCTCCAACTGTTTGTATAAATGATTTGTAAAACCCCTGCGGGTGTCTTCACCTCTGAAACTCAGAAACACATGGTATTTCCATGGAAAAACTGCAGGAGCAGAAGCCCGGGCCATTTGGCTGCTCACCGCAAATCGGAAGTGTTCCAAGCAATCCGCTCTACGCACAGAAGCTAGGTCGCACCGACACTCCAAAACTCCGAAGTGTCGACTTCGACACGCCGACAATACGCCCCCGGCACGGCTTGGACACTGTCAAGAGACTCGTCAAGACACCGGTCAACGGGTCGGACACGCATCCGATACGCCGACGACACGGGTTGAATTATTTTGAGGCAGTTTTTGAAATATTGAAATCCTTGGGCAATTTGGAATTACAAAAACTGAAGTCTAAAACTTCAGTCTCTACCTAATCTAATCTTCGCCTCCCTCCTCTTCTCCCTCACCTTCGAAGCGGTGGATGATCTCAAACAGTAGGCTGGTGGAGCGGGGAAGGAAAGGAAGAGAGAGGTCGAGGAGAGAGAGAGAGAGAGAGAGACCAATGTGAAGGATAGAGAAGAAAGAGGACGACAGAGAAGAGTGGAAAGGAGAGAGGGGTCTGCGGAAAACTGTGGTTGTGGTGGGCCTTGAGTCCATGACAAATTAATAAAACAATTGTTTTCTTTGTTGTAAATAGCACCGGATAGTACTGATTAAATTAATTGAGTGTTTGGTGTAGTATCGGATTAATGATTGTATTATTTAGGGGTATAATATTCACACATTCCTTTTTACTCTCCCATACCTTTTTGGTTTTTGGTCATCGGATCGGATGAATTGAAGAAGATCAACGGACAGAAATTAACAAGAGGTGTGTGAGAAGTAAAAAATGGTGTGTGGATAGCACATCCCATTATTTATATTGTGTTTGGCAACCGGATTCAAAAAAAGAAAAAAAAATGTTTTTGACAGGAAGCAAATCCTATCTTCAAGATAGGAGGCAAATGAAAAGCCGCCAAATTAGATCAAAACCTGATTTGAAAAAAAAGGTAAATTAAGGATTTTTTTTTTTTTGGCAGCGTTTGTCCCCCAGTGGTCTGCAATGGTTCAATGCAATCGGGTCTTGTGCTATGTGGGGGCGACGCAATGGATTTTATGCTTTCTGGGTTTGGGTTCGTGTAGTGGTTCAAGGCGGCAACAGTTCGCAACCATGGGATCTCATTTCAAGATACAACAACAGTGGCAGACTCGAGTGCAAGATGGTGATGCGAGCAGTTACAGAAAAGCAGTGGGTCATGGACGGCGACGGTGCAGGTTCTCATAACGAGTTGATTCAGATGACGCAGCTCTCCAATTCTAGTTCGATCTGCCATCATGGATGTCTGAATAGGGACGCCATGGCCTGGGTTTAATTTGCCACCTCTAATTTTCTGTTTATATATGGTTGATGTTGATTGGAGGTGGGGAGGGAGGGAGAGATGGAATATTTGGATGAGCATGTTACGATGCAAGTAGAGAGGTTGAGAGCGCGAGCATGATTTGCCCGACTAATTATACGGAGGTTCTAGGGAGGATAAGTTAGCAGGCGTGAGGGGTATTAAAATGGTGAGACCGATTTAATCATCCGGTGCTTAATTAGTACAGATGAGCACCAAACAACTTCTACCGTATTATTAATACTATCCGATCCTTTATACGGCATGTCAAACAAGGCCTATAGTTTAAGTGTAATTGTATAAATCTTAGGTTAGATTTTATTCTATTTATCATTTCCTATTGCATCTTGTATTCCTTGAGGAAGAAGAAATATATCTTCTCCTCTTTTACTATAAATAAAGGCATAATGTAGGAGGGATAACAACACGCACATATTCCCCTACATTTCTACAAACACATCTCTCTCCCTTCTCCTTGCCGCCGGCCACCCTAAATATTTTTAGATAAAATAGACCACAACACGTTATCATCACGCTCCTACCGCTGCGCTTAGGAATCTGACATTGAAGAATTTTTCTGCATCAAATCAGTTCATCCATATCATCACGCAATCAGGTTCTTTCAAAACAACGGCTTTTAACTTGGTATTTTTGCAGCCCTGCTAGCATGAACATTCACCATGATGCATAACCCAACTTTACGTTTTACGAATTTTAGATTCTACATAAATTGTGTATGCCTTATAATCATAATTGTTGAATTATGTGAATTTGATATTTGCTATGAATTGCATATGCATCAATAAAATTGTATATGAATTGCATCAAATTGAATTCAATTAACATATTATTATTTTGAATATGCATATAATTGAGTTATATTTGAATTAAAATAAAATGAAATTGGGAATCATGGCCTGGGACCCATGACCTCGAGCACTCGCCCAAGCCTGCAGCTTGCGACTGAACTGTGCCAAAGCCGAGAGATCTAGGTTGAAACCCAGAACACCCCGACGCCAACCACGGCGTCCCTTGCCATCGCAGGATGGCCTGCATACCACCCTCACACATCGGGTCACCATGTTTGACTGCCTGAAGCTCGTCAAAAAACCCGATTCAAAATTCTAGGGTTTCACAACGAATGTCGAGATTTTTTTTTTCAAATCTCCTTTCTTATTTTGAGGTTTTTAACGACCCACGGACTCGTACTAAGCATCCTTGTCCCAACGCCGACCGCTTGACGTGGCACCGTCGACCAAAACCCCGCGTTCTTCCCCGGCTGTACACATCCAGCACGACTGGGTTTGTGACCCATGTCCTTTTTTTTTGGGTTTGAACCCTCCATGGCCTGTTTTTCTTTTGGGCTCCCTGCAGTGACCTAAAAACCCTTTTAGGCCCTTCCTGCAGCGGCCCATATGTTTTTTTATCTGGGCTTACCTGCAGCAACCCACCCCCACTATCCCGTCCTCCCCGTAAGCCTGCAGCCTACAACTGAGTCCAAATCCAGCCCATTCTTGGGCCTGGAATGCACGGCACAAAATTTTTTTAGCCACCCATGGCTTTATTTATTTTTTTTTTTGGGCCCCAAATTTTATTCGCCTAATTATTTTAGGCCCAATGGGTTTTATATTTTTCACCCACATTTTAATTTGGCCCGAAGTCCAAATAAATTAATTCATTTATATTTGTACACCTAAAAGTTATATTTTTGCATATTCTTGTTGCATATTTGCTTTTATATATATATATATATATATATATATATATTTGTGTTTGCCTGCAGGAATATATGAACCTGAAGTTCATAATTATTTTTGAAACCCGAAGTTTCTTATAAATATGCCTTATTTGAAAACCTGAAGTTTTCACTTAAAAACATCACCCATGAAAACCTGAAGATTTTTTTTATGCAAAAATTAAACCAATACATGTCTATTAGAACCTATATGTTTTACTCCTATGTGAATGGATTGATTTTTTTTTTCTCCATTACACTAACCACATCTTGTCCATCTATTTTGTGATAGGAACATGTCGAATTTGAACAAACTCGACTTCACCGCTTTGGAGTTCTCTGGAAGAAACTACCTCAAGTGGGTTCAAGATGTGAAGCTCCACCTCACTGCAAAGAACTTGCGTCCTGCCATTGAAGAAGCAACAGATGAACCTGTTGGCGAAGCTGAAAAGGCCACTGTTATGATCTTCATTCGAAGACATATCCATGACGCTCTACAAACTGAGTATCTTGTTGAGGAAGATCCACGTGCATTATGGGTTGCTTTGGCTGATCCTTTTGATCATCAAAATGACATATTCTTGCATGAAGTAAGAAACGACTAACAGCACTTGCGCTTCCAAGACTTTAAGTCTGTGAATGAATATAATTTTGAAATTTGTCAAATCTGATCACCTCTCAAGTTTTGCAATGAAACTTTGACTGAAGAGGATCTCCTGGAGAAAACCTATTCGACCTTCTCTGCTTCTAATATTGTCTTGCAGCAACAATATAAAGCTCAAAAGTTCACCAAGTTCTCGAATTTGATCTCTGTTTTACTTCTTGCTGAAAAGCAGAACCAGTTGTTGATGAAGAATCATCAAGCTCAACCTACTAGGGCGACTGTTATGCCTGAAGCACATTATAGCACTAATCAACGCCCAAAACGCCAAAAGAGGCGTGGTAGGGGAGGCCAGAAGCCATCCCACCAAGGTCAACATAGTCAAGGCCCATCCAAGGGAGGAAACAAAGCCCCGAAGTGCTCAAACCTCACTCCCAAGGCCCCGAACTTCAAGAATAAGAACAAAGCACCTGAAACCATGGATGCGGATATGTGCTATCGCTGTGGTTCCAATGATCATTGGTCCCGTGTTTGCCTAGCTCCCAAGAAGGTTGTAGATGAATATCATTCTCGTTGTAAGAAGTTTGAATCAAATTTCATGCAAGTGGACGATTCAGAGACTACAAAGATGGAGGTTTCTGACTCTCCAGAGGATACCACCCCTATGGAAGATTAGAATCTTAGATATAGACTTATTTTTTAATTGAAATAAGACAATTGGGGCCGAATTCCACTAAGTGGCCGAACCCCTCCTTTGTTTTTGGTTGATTTTTTGAACAATTTTCCCTTATGTTTGGATTATTTGTTGGTGATTTGTTTTTTGGATATTAAGTTTTAATTAATTATCATCCTTGAATAAATGAAATTATTTAAATTTTATTTTTTAAGTTATTAACTTTTTAACACACATATCCCACCATTTGCATAGTTACACGTGGTGTACTACTCCGTGTTCCTGTCACACTAAAAATCTTTCTTTAACTTGTCACTGGACTGTGCTGAGTGAAATTACCAACCACTCAAAACTTGCCACATGGTGAGTTTTGAGTATAAATTTTGTAACACATAATTGTATAAAATTGTATGGTATAAAATTGTGTGATATAAAATTATACTTAATAATTAGCACATGACAAGTTTTGAATGGTTAGTAGTGCCACTCAGCAAAGTTTAATGGCAAGTTAAACCTCAAACAAGTTTTTCTCGATTCGAAGGCATGGCGGTGGAGGGCGGGATACTCCCAGTTCGATTGGAAACCTATTTCTTGCAGGGCGAGGAAATAAGGACGCGTACTAGGCCACATTCAAGTTTAGGGTAGCAAGTGAATGAAAAGAAAAGAAAAATAAAATAAAAATTTTCTGTTTTTTTACCTTTTTATGAGAAAACAACACTTAAAAGAAAGTGAGAGTACTAGACCTGTTGAACTGGAAGCTTTCTCAACTGATAGAATCATACAGATCTTGAAAAATTTATCAGTATAAACATCTATATAAGAATTGCATCAGTTGCATATGAAAATTGGGAAATCATTTAAAGAGCAAGAGAAAGTGCCATTCTAACTTTAGGAATCTTATCAAGTTCCTTGACGTTGAACTCGCCCGGGAAAGACAAGCACGACTTGGGTCTAATACTATACTGCAGGACAGTCTTAACATCTCCGCGAACATCGAGTCTAGCTTTCACCACTGTTTGATGAGCAACCGCCCACGATCCTCCAACTGTCAAGGTGCTTTTCTTTTTTGAGTGGTTCTTAGTGAACTCTACCGCTGCTGCACTCTTCTTTTCTTGATCAAGTTAATAAAGGTACGATGCTGTTAGCAAGTCACCCTTGTTTGCCCTAAAAATATCACAAAGATAGCATAACAGTAACTCAAATCTGCATTTGGCCTCTACAAAATTTGTTGTTAAATTTGTTGATTAGTTTAGTTTAAATCAGACGCTTTATCCGCCTTCATAGTTATAGGGTTTGTAGATTGAAATGAAACGACTTACAGAATTATTGAAGCATCAGAATTGAGACTCTTCATGCTAATGCCTGCACTACATTTGGAGAAAGTGCTGGAAGCAGTTTTGTATTCTGCCTCCACACCGACGGCATTGCTTGCACTATCGACAGTTGCTGAAATGTTGGTTGCAGGGGACTAGCACAGAGAAACAGACAGAGCTGCGGCACCATATTCTTGGCGTGTTTGAAACCCGAGCTGTGAAATCAAGACAAGTGAGTTGTTTTATAATTTGAATTAAATGTGATTATCATGCAGCTTCAAAAGGGTGAGCAATTTCGGCAACAGAAATTTCTTTTATTTTGTTGTTATTTTTTGTGTCGCAGATTTCATAACAAGAACACCAATTCAAGGAGTTTCCAAACAAAAAAATTGCTCAAACAATGAGAACAGTACCTTGCCCGATTTGTACTCCAGCAAGCTGAATGAAGCTGCGGTCTTTGTGGTTGACAGAAACTTCATACTTAATGTTCCAGTAACCTGCCATAACAAGGGGGAAATAAAGAAAACCTTGATCCGAACGAAAAACAGCAGAGCTCAAACTTATTAGGCAACAGTAAAAACTATATTGAACCAAACCCACTTTTGAATCCATATCTATTCGGCAGTTGAAGGTGGCATTCTTGTATTTGTGTCTGATCCTGCAACAGCTGCACTCAATTGTGCTCCATTCTTCGTGGAGGTTGAATATGTAAGGTTCTGAAAACAAACCAAAAAAAGGATCAACTTTCTGTCTAACGTTTTAGAGGGTGTGCCAAGATACGAACATACTGTAAGTTGTGAGTGTCAAAGAACATGTGCTCACTGTTTCTTGACATACAGTAACTTGGTCAATCCGAGTTACTAGTTGAGAAAATTATGGAGCCTTATTTGGTTAGGTTAGGAGTCCTTATTTAGTGCAATTAATTATGAAAATCTTATTTAGTTGACAAAGAATTTGTTACCATTTAGGACTATAATGAAATCCTAATTGATTTGGAATATCCCTTTAATTAGTTAATAGGCCGGATTAAAGGGATGAGTGTCTATATATGAGGAGGTCCCTGCACTCACAGCATTATCCTATTCTAGTGCAAAACCCTATTTCTGTGCACAAGGACTCTCGGCTGCTAGAGTGTAGAAGTTCCTCCTTGAAACCCTAGCAGTCATGGCTTCTTCTTCCTCTGCTTTGGAAGATAAGTTTATTTCCCTTTAATTGTTTGATTGGTTTATTGTAGTTATATTTGTTATATCTGTGATCCTAGTAATCTTACATGTGGTATCAGAGCCTCTCAACTTGTCTAGGATTCAGAATTTCGATCATGGTTGGTTTTGAATATAATGGTAACGTTCAAATATCATGCCATAACTTTTTATCCTTTACAATGTGTAATGCTTCCGCGAATAATATGATTCATTGATTTAATTGCTGATAATTCAATATGTGGAGCGATTATCATATTGGCTTTGCAAATAATTATTTAGATGTTATTATTATTAGTTTTTATTTAATCTGACCCATCTGCAGAAACTGCTCCTGCGTGTAGTTGTATTATTTTTGTCTGCATATACGAAACTGCTAGGGAATTTGCAAAGCTTGGGGGTTCAGATTAAAGGTAATCTGTTTGAACAAATTTTTGACAAACTGAAGGCACAATTAGTTTGTGTTTTAGTTAAAGGTCTTTTACTTATCGATCCTGAGGCTTCCGCTTATTTTTAGAGTATTTTTATAATCACTTTTCTGACTTCATGATTCTCATGTAATTATAAAAAATGGTTTTGTTTTGCTTTCATGGGAAAACATGAAGATAAGTTTTCTTAGCCATGTCGTGATAATGATTAATTAAGAAGCAAATCTGATTGCTTTATATATGGCTATACCTCTAATATATATATCTAATTAATAATAATTTTGCATTGGATTTAAAGTTCGAAGGCTTGACACATATGCATCTAACTAATTTGATTTAACTATTATTTTTTTTTAACATGATTAATATCAAGATTGGCTTTGATCCGCTTGGATGGCATTTGTGTTGCTCCTGGGCAGTGGTTAGGGTTCCTTGTTTTGGAATCCCATTTTAAATTAATAATTATTTTGCACGCTTCTCTCTTCTAGTGCACCGTGTCAATGATCAGGTTTAAAATTTAGGTTGTTTTCGAAGGTTTTTCAATGTGAATCACTTGCCGTCAAGAGATCATTTGGGTTAGCCATTGTGATCTTATATCATGTTCACATTTTATGTTTTCTGGGCCTTCAATTCCTAATGCCTAGAATGAGGCTTTGAGGATTTTCCTCAATTGCATTTAATTTCGTTTATTCCAGTTCGCTACATATTTTTGAGTAATGGTTTACAAGAATAATGGTATGGCCACTTTGGTGTATTAGTTGATTAGTTGAACTAATTTGAATATAAAGTCCATCTGCTTTTGGAAACTAACTTTCCCATACATATTAATTAAGTTGATTACGCTTCCATCTATTGTTATGCCTGAAAGCATCCCTCTTCAGTAATAAGAATTTGGTAACTTTTGATTTCCCTTATGCTTCTATCACTGATGGTTGGGACCAATTAATGTTGAGACTTTCTTTGCTACGTTTGTCCTTTGTGACTTTCATCTTCAAACATAAAATTGCAAAGTTGAGACTCAAATGCTTTTGGGAAATTTCTCAAATACACACACTAATGACTGGGCGTTTTTGGTTTCCCTTTTGCATTATGTTCTTATCTTAAAGGGAGATTTTGATACATTATGGACATGCTAAAGGTTATTTTAAAACTACTCATGGTCAATTGTGAATTATTATGTAATTTTATCATGCTATGTTAGTATATGATTTTTATAATTAAAAGTTCTCACGTCATTTTGGCATTACATGAAATCATTGTAAAATTTAAAAAGGAGATTATGCTACTGAAATTTTCAAATTTCTGCAACATTGTCTGTTTGTGATATTATTTTGGTATACCCATTCAATTCCTAAATTCATGAAATTTTAGTATGATATAGATCGATATATCTAGTTTAAATCTGGAAATTTGCACGACAATTGGCTGCAAAATGAATTATTGGTGAATTTTGTTTTAGTCTCGGGTATGTAGTTTGGAATTTCTACAGCTTCTGCAGCACATTCCATTTCGACTTTATTTTTAGCCCATTTATAAAATCTCAAAAATTATGAAATTTTGTGATATTTCAGCTTTATGTATCTACTTCTGGAAATTTTCATATACATCGTATGGAAAATGAATGTTTAGTCAATTTTTCATCTTAGTTGTACTGCAGATTTTCTGCACTTTCTGCAGTATATCCCATTTCGAATTTGCCTCTCGTATACTTGTCAAACTTAAAAAAAAAAAAATTATAAACCTTTAGGAAATAGTAGCATTGTGTGTCTACTTTATGTCTGGAAATTTTTATGCACATTGAATGAAAAAGGAGTATTTAGTGAATTTTTTAATCTTAGGTCTGCATGCAGATTTTTTTTTTTTTTTTTGTAGTTTCTGCAGCACATCTCCTTTCGAATTCTTTTTTTTTGGCTCGCTTATAAAATTTTAACAATCATGAAATTTTGCGAAATAGTAGCCATATATGTCTAGTGCATACCTAAAAATTTTCATGACAATCTAAAGAGAAGTGATTTTTTAGTGAATTTGCAAACTAAAGTAGTACTGCTGAATTTTGGTACTTCAAAACTAGTTTTGTTATGTGATATTGTTTTCACTTATTTGTGCACATCTATTGGTACCGATTATTATACAAGTTTATGATTCCAATATGTCTTTTTTTAACGCGAATTCTTAATACTAATGACTTTTATTAGACAACACTGATTAAATTATTGATTTAAAGAGGTATTGGTTTGTTTTGCTTAAACCAATGTTTTGTTTGGTCATCAATTATGATTATGATGATAATTGTCTTTTGAAAGAAAATTGGAAAGTGGCATCAGTTTACTAATTGATCATTTTGGTCCCTATCGAATAACTGAATAACCATGTTTCCTCTTTCGAGAACTCTATTGTTCAATGTCAAAAACGACATATTTTGTGTCTGATTGAATCTTTTGAGAATCATTGAATATCCAACAAAACGGTTATTTAATATTGTTCTAAAGGATTATTTTGAAAAATCAGAATTCTAATTTATATGGTGAATACTTTTGTCCCAATGGGAAGTTTAGGAAATAACTCACCAATTATAAATTAGTATTATAGCAAATCATAAAGTACTTCTAACATATTTTCATCTGGCCAAAGCTGTTGAAGCTATATGTATTTTGTGTATTTTATGTTTTGGCTAGTTATGCAGGTATTTTCTTTGCATGATTAGTTTCTGCCCAAAGGTGTAACAATCATGCAATTTGGAGTTAGTTCGATCCTCCACAACTCGACTACATCCATGATGAATCTTGCAGAATCGAGAATGAGTAGGTAAATTTGCTAATCTTTTGTCTTAATTTTTTGTGAGTTCTAAATTGGATTAAAATTATTGTTGAAAATTTGATGTTGTTGAGATATCTATGTGTTTACCTTAATTCTACTTTGTTTTAGAATTAAAACATAAATTTTGAGTTTGGATTCTCTTATTAGGTTTCATTTTAATTTATGACCTAATCTTTAACACATATATGAGTCTTCTCTCATACACTAAAATAAATTTCGTAGCCATTTGTTTATCTAATCACTTGTCACTTTTAGATCGATTAATAATGTTGAGATATTGTTCCTTATATAAGCCTAATTTTCGATACATATAGATTGATTTATTATGTCCAAACCAACAATTTTGTGACTCAACAAATTTGTTTAAGGAATTTTAATGTTTTGGGCATATTAAAGGTTATTTATCTAATGAAATGAACCTTTAATTTATTTAAGAAATTTTCATGTTTTGATCATATTAAAGATTGTAAATTGGTTTTATTTAAATTATGATTAAATCTGAAATTTTGGTAGAGCTTACACTATCTTAATTGATTCAACTAGCCTATATTTTGTTATATGAAAATCACTGTCTCTAGTGTTTAATCTTGCAATTTTGAGTGTTTGTCCAAGTGGGAGAAATAATGTATTATGGGCTTCACACTCATCAATTTTGCATGCTTTTAATGGTCATAGTTTTGGTAGATAAAACATAAATTATCATACTTGTTTATATTTTATATATGCAACTAATCTTGTAGGAAATTCAAGAAGGGTTCATGAGTATATTCTGCTCAAAAGTGTTTTTCTTATTAATTCTTGTTTGTTGTTCAAGAAATTGGACTTGTGATTTATATGTTATTGATGGATAATTAATCTGCTCAAAAGTGTTTTCTTATTCAGTCCAACTATAAATCAATGAACGGTTAAACATGGAATTGACAAGATTGTATATACTTCTTCTGCTCAAAAGTGTTGAAACTATATACGTTTGCCCTTGTATTTTATGTTTTAGATGTGAAAACCTAATATAATCAGATTCTGTCCAAAGATGATTCTGGAATTATATGTTTTTGTTGCAATCAGAAAACGTTCCGTTAAAGTTTTCTATTTCTATCAAATGTTAGATGAATAAAACGGACCAAATGATTTTGTATAATTTTTCAGTCACAAGAGTCACTTCCCTACAGATATCTGGAATAAAGATGTTGAGCTCACAAATTTTATGTTTTAGATCCCATGACTAATGTCTTGCTAATGGGAGTATTTGAAATATATCTGTTTCATTTTGTAGACATTTACAAAGTTTTTTTTTTTTTTACTCTCTTAATCAGTGGGAGTAATAATAATTTATATAATTTTGTCTCTTTTAATCAGTGGGAGTAAGAGATTACCTTTTGTGTTTAAAATTTGAAGTGTTAGTAGCTGATATTTTAAGAGTTTTTGTTTAAGTTTTGTTCATAAGTTTAATAAGAGGTCCTAATTTTGTAAATAGTATGTTGTATTTTACTTGTCCTCTTATCATATTATAAATTGACAGAAAATATGAGCCATGCTTGCATGAGGCTCAGTTCAGGAGTTGATCTTTTGCTTATCATCCTGAATTTAACAAATGATGTCAGGCAACATTGTGCTCGTAATTTGATATTTGTGGTAATAGAGTAAACATGTAGAAGCAATTACATGTTATTTTCTATGATCCAATATTTAAACTACTAGTGACAAGTTGTTAAAGGTATAATTGCAAATTTTGGTGGGACTCAGTGATCACCTACCACTTAGCCAAATAAGGATCATGTTCTTAAACACTCAAGTGGGAGAATGTAAGTTGTGAGTGTCAAAGAACATGTGCTCACTGTTTATTGACATACAGTAACTTGGTCAATCCGAGTTAATAGTTGAGAAAATTATGGAGCCTTATTTGGTTAGGTTAGGAGTCCTTATTTAGTGCAATTAATTATGAAAACCTTATTTAGTTGACAAAGAATTTGTTACCATTTAGGACTATAATGAAATCCTAATTGATTTGGAATATCCCTTTAATTAGTTAATAGGCCGGATTAAAGGGATGAGTGTCTATATATGAGGAGGTCCCTGCACTCACAGCATTATCCTATTCTAGTGCAAAACCCTATTTCTGTGCACAAGGACTCTCGGCTGCTAGAGTGTAGAAGTTCCTCCTTGAAACCCTAGCAGTCATGGCTTCTTCTTCCTCCGCTTTGGAAGATAAGTTTATTTCCCTTTAATTGTTTGATTGGTTTATTGTAGTTATATTTGTTATATATGTGATCCTAGTAACTTGTTGATTTTCAGATTACATCTTACACATACCGCTCCACCACCACTGCGGGATGAGAAACTGAACTTCTGGCCCTTGGAATATCCCGTTGTAAGCAAGTCTACCGGAACCCAAAAGTGAGAAGTTTTAGGAGAATACTGGAACAGGCTTTTTGCGATGCAAGAAACGAAAAACACAGAAATCTGGAGAACAATTAGAGAGAAAACCTTTAGCTTTGCGGCCAAACTCATAGAAAAGTGGAGGCCCCTTGCTGCTGGTTGTGCTTTTGCTCTTGCTCTTGCTTTTATGCTTAGGCTTGGAGGAGGACTTGCTCATTGTTCTTGACGGAGACACCAATCGATCTTACAGAAAGACGACCACATCAAAATATAAAGATTTTGTCTTTTGATCGACTAGAGAGTAGAGACACTTGTATCATTGTTTATTTTAGAGTTGACTGTAAAACAGAAAGCTTCACACCATTTTCTTTCCTGTTGTTTTTACTTTCTACCACAATTACAAATTGTTTTGGTAATTTTTGTCAGCATCAGATCATTTTTTACTGTTAACATATGTACAAGTTGTCTCTCCTTTACAAATTAAACACATCATCTAAAATCCCACATTGGGAAGTCAGTGAAATATAGAATAGTTTATAAGGTCTTGGGATTTGTAATTGCCGAGCCTAATCTCCTGATTTGAGGAAGATTACTTTCCCTATAAAACTCTAAAGATCCTTATAAATACACTAGTTTGGGTATCAAGTGGACATCTCTCTCTCTTATTTCTCTCTATGCCTAATATTCTCTACAATACATATACTTTCTATGCCGAACAGAGGCCCTCACACCGCCGACTATGCGTAGATATGCGTAGACATGTCCATGGAAAACCCATCTCTGCTTCCACTACCACAACCTCAGCAGTCATGATGACAACATTCCCGCAATTCAACTTGAGGGTTACTAGTCAAGGTATATTAATAGAATTTTTACCACCTGCAAAAGTAAGGATAAAAATACTTAAATACTTGCAAAAATACAAGGTAATCGTAGTATAGTAAACTCTAGTAAGGTTGTTATCCACATGGATTGAATGAATAATTTATTTCAAACTAAATCTTAATTGATTATTTAAAAACAAAGTTTAAAAAAGGTTGATCTTATGACCTAAAATATTAAAAAAAAATTTAATTAAAAACAATTAAATAAATTGGCAAAGTAAAGAAAACAAAATAAAATAGTTTTGAAAATCTATTTAAGCGTCATCTCATTAACAATCTTACGTAGTTCTTACAATTACTTATGAATTATACATGTATATTTTGAAGGTTAGGTTTTCTTAAAGTATGCTCTATTTGGAACCTCCAACATATAACGTATATCTAACATGCAACCCATCAATGGTGTCCAGATATGATGTCAACATGCAAGACTCATTAAGTTTTGTGAAAACCTTTTGAAAACCCATATAACCTTTACGACGTGTCGTCTATCCTAAGAAGTTACACATATTAATCATAAGAAGGCTTAGTCAATTTCTTACACATATTAACCATAAGAAGGCTTAGTCAATTTCAAGAACAGCCCTCCGCCAAAATTGCTTCAAATTACTTTTCTAAATATCCTAATGGTGGCCAATCATCAAGACAATTAGATAGTTTAAAATAACAGTGATTAATAATTCAAAACCTGCATGCATAATATCATAAGCAAATTGAAAAGAAACTACATATTCTTACTAAGGGCTTGTGGCCTCGCCCGAGCAAAAGAAATTAGTTACGAACAATCATAAAATAAAATATTATAAATAACATGGATAGAAAACAATTTGAAAATAAACTTGAATCGTCAAAAGCTCTATAAACTGAGTTGTCCAAAGTAGTGATTTTTTTTCCTTCTAACCTAATGGCTTAATAGCCTTATTTATATTACTAGAAAATAAAGCCCTACCTAGAAAACGTCTTAGAAAAACTAGGAAACATAATATAATAAGATAACTAGGAAATACATTCATATTCTAACTTTGGGAAATCTGCTCATCCACAAAGAATCCCACATTTTTGGATCTTCAGGGCTCCAAAACAGGCTCAAAACAATTAGATTATAGCTTGAGATGTCCCGAACATAATTGCAGAAGACCTTGAACCCAAAAGACATCATCTTGGACGCCAAAAAGCCCAAAAAGTCCAAAAAAAAATGATTTCTGCAAGAAACACCAGTTATGTGATTCTTCCAGGAAGCACTTTAAGTGCTTTTCTAGAATTTACTTGCATTTTTACTAAGGATTGGTTCCAAAAGCGGTTTTAGTCATTTTAAAAGCACATCCAAACAAACACATAAAAATCTGAAACTTCAAACAAGACGAGAGACTCATGAACATCCTTCAATTGGAATCACTCTAAAATTCGCCCGTTTAATCACATTTTTTCTCAGAGGAAATCGAAAGTCCTATATTGAAAATACAATTCAAAGTATCAAAATTCTCACAAAATAACCAATAAATTAAAGGAAAACTAACGAAAAGTCCAAAAAAATTTTGATTTTATAATGAAAAATGACAAATAAAGGTGTAGTGAATAGTACCAGGGAAAGGAAAAAATGTGGTTTTTCGTTAAAAGTGAACAGTATTGGGACTGTTTCGTTAAAACTTCCATAAATCAATACTAAGACTAGGGTAAAATATATAGTATAATATGGACTCATCATATATTAATGATTGGGTGAATAGTAAAGCTTACGAATGCCGCTACCCCATTTTTATTTTATAGGGGAAATGGTCACCTATTACACGACTCACTAACTCTGCATACGCTGGGGTACCTATTATTCATCGGCATTTACGGGGACGCCAAGCTCCCGAAGATGCTGAACAAAGTCTCCCAATGCCCGCCATACGCTAGTCATCAAGAATGATTTACTCCGTTCTTTGGAACTACACCCATGGTTTGGTTCTCCTTCCCGGAGATATGTAGGTAGTCCTATTCGGATTCAACTACACCCCCCAATCAACCCCATTCTTCCTTTATTAGAGATCATGGGCTAGCACGACTGGATTTCACCTCCGTCCGCAAATGTGCGCAAATTGGTTCCAACAATTGGTGTTTTCATTGAGAGTGAATTCATATTCCCCTATCCAAATCACCCGATCGACATGCGAATCTACTTTGGGCAAAAAATGATCAAACAAAGGAATTTTGGAGTAATTCCAATGGAGTGGATTTGTAGTCTTTTAAGATCGTTGTGTCAAAATTTCAGAATTTCTACAAAGCCAATCTTTCCAGTTTTACGTATAAAGATAGCCAAAGCTGCATTCCCGTCAAAACTGCGCAGCGGTGAGAAAACGAAGATTTCAAGGCCTTCCAGATTTTTCCAAGTAACATGCCATGTATGCTTGGAAAGATAAGAAGCGGCGCTACAATGTTGATATTTTTCTAGATTTTTCCAGAAGAAATAACGGTCTCAAAACTGGCACACAAAGCAGCTGAACAGAAAGCCAACACAAGCAGCGCGTCACGACTGCACTTCCAAATTCTGAGGTCAAACTGTACCTGCTCGGGACAAACTGGATTCTGTGGCATATATCATTGCATAGACACAGCAGTCAGCTTTCTATGAAATTTTGTGAAACTCAATTTCGAGCTACGTAGAAGACTATATCGCTGTGTTGTCACTTAGAGCGCAGACTGAAATTCTTTGCGGGGATTCCTCATGTCAAATGATGTACAACGTGCCGCAACAACCTATGTGTTTGGGATACACACAGTAATGATCAAGTCAACAGTTAACTTAAAGGTTCCAACCAATTTAAGTCCGCTGTGACGAGCCAAAAACAAAGGTAACTCACATAGCATTGCGTGACAACTCCACATTTGTCCTCTTCCACTACTAGCTTGTAATGAGAAAACTAAGGGATGTGTTTATAGTATCCTCTAGCCATTTCTCTCTTTCTTGTTTGAATCAAACTTGCACTCCTAATTTATTTAACCCTCTACTTAAGATAGACTTGCAAGACTTGCCGACATAGAGGCAAGGGTAAAAGATCTGGAGGAAGCTGCTTACAACTTCAAAGAGGCATTGATATAGGCAACAGAAGTTGTTGACATGAGCCCCGAGGCACCGCCTTGGTGTCCTGCTCTTGAAACACGCATCGAAGATGAAATCTCGGATTATGGAGAAGGATCATTGGGCTAGCCCACGATCTCTGATGGGGGGAGAATGAGGTTATTGGGGGTGTGGTTGAATCCGATTAGGAATGCCTACATATCTCTAGGAAGGAGAATCAAAATACGGGTGTAGTTTTAAAGAAGAACGGAGTAAACCATTCTTGACGAATAGCTTATGGCGGCGTGAGGAACTCTGTTAGGCATAGAGGGAATATATGTACTGTAGAGAATATTACGCTTAAGGAAAAATTAGAGAGATAGATAGATAGATAGTCCCCTTGATAAATACCCAGGCTAGTGTATTTATAGGGATCTTGAAACTCTTTGTAGGGAAAGTAATATTCATCTAATTGAGAGACTATCTAGGGGAAATCTAATATAAGATACCCAGCCTCCTAGAATCTTGATTATGTTGCCTAGTCTCTAAGATATCATAATTTAACTTTAATTAGGGTTTCCTTATTTGGGAGACAAGTGATATCTTTAATAAGCTTAAGCCTAGCTTGCCGGACTACGCTCCATGGTCTTCGAGTATTCTGGTCATTCTTGCTATCAATCATGGGCTCAGAAAATCATGGTCCCATAATTGCCCCTAACTATGCTTATGAGAAATGTGCTCCTCTTTAAAGATGGATAGTTACCAACATACGATGAGTGAATCAATCTAGTTAACCTTTTCAGAAGCGTAACAAAATGACCTTTGAACTTCTTGTTGATCTGAAGCTAGCCCAATCTGGCTAGTCTTGCTCGCTTGTCTTTCAACGGTTTGACTTTTCGGATTTCCGAACCATATTGTAAACTCCTAATCGAAGTTTCGGATGCATAAATGAAAAGCTGGATGCAAGGTAGAATGTACCTTTATATTCCTAGAATGACTTAGATGCTTTAGGAATATACTGCTAAGTTTATTTCATTCAAGTCATTAAGCTTGTTAGAATAAAACACTTAGAACTTTTCATCATTTGCTGATAATCTTGTAGATCCGTTAACCAAGACCTTGGCAAGAGAAAGGGTCTGGAGTACATCAGAGAAAATGGGATTAGAGCCCGTAAAATCATGAGCCATGTACGAGCACAACCAACCCAGTAATTTAGAGATCCTAAGAACTGGTTTCAATGAGAAAAATGAATCACATGATGGTCGTAAGAGATGCACTATTATTTTTACTCATTCCTATGGTGTAAGTGCATTTATCCTGTAATGTATTTTGGAGTTAAGTTTATTTAAACTCTTAATAAAATATGTAGCTCGTTTTGAGTGGAATGTTATATTACAGGAGCATCCTTTACATATTTTACCTATATGAGTGCGAGAGTGGGGCCGCTTTCTATGAGATTTTGGCTTGTTTTCAAATACACTCATGAAAACCGGGATTAGCACAAGGCCAAAATGTGCTAGCTATTAATGCTCAAATTAACACCTGAATTATTGTGTGTGAGTAGTAATTCTTATTTTCCCTTGAGCAGTTGTAGTTCAAGTATGAGACCACTATCAACTCTAGAGTAGGAGTTATCATTTCAATAATGGAGGTTCAATGCAGAGTCACACCTTCATGATGCATAATGATTCGTCTTTGGCAAATAATTTTTCTTCTTTTCTCCTCAATTAATATTAAAAATGAGTGGGGGAATGTTGGTGCATTTTTAATATTAAATAAATAAAGTATATTATTATTAATTGGTTGCTAGTGGGAAATTAAGTTTGTTTGTCATTATTTGTTATTAGTGGGGAATTAAGTGGAGTCTGTTAACCTTTCATCTATTGTAACTCTTTTTGTTGTTAATTATAAGTTTATTACCCTATTCATTAGGGGTGACAATAAACCTATAATTAGTAGCATTTTTTCCATCATCTTTTTGTTCATCATCCCACCAACATTTTCTCTAAAAAAAATATTATTCTTCATTCCTCCATCTTTTCCGTCTTTTACTTGCTGGCCAAAGAAGAGTGTTCTTTTGATGGAGCTTTGGATTCTTCTTCTTTTTTTTTTTTTTTTTTGTGTGTGCATATATGTTTGAGTCACACGACGATTCAGTTAGGCTATTGTATCCTGGAGATGACAAGTTAAGAGATATATTGTAGCATCGGTTTGTAAACTTTTTTCAAAATGCAGTGGACTTGAATCTCCTTAAAGAAAACTAAATACCACGTCTCAGCCCAATTATCTACACACTTCTTCTTGAAATAATATCTCAATTTACTTGTAAAATTCCCTACAGGGTTTAATACCGAAGAGATCTTATTAACTTTTGAAAATTAGATTCAAATCAAACAAATTGGTATTCATTAATTTTGACTGACAAATGGCATTTACAAAAGCTTTTTATTCAAAATGGTCCCTGAGATTTGTATCATCCATAAGTTTGGTCCCTAAGATTTAAAATCAATAGAAGTAGTCCCTGAGATTGTCCACCATCCATGATTTTGGTCCTTCCGCTAAAGCTTTTGGCCAGAAGTTTGTGCAATTTTCAAAGCTTCGTAACTCAATCGTTTCTTAACCAAATTCGACCCATAATATATCAAAATGAAGATAGGAAAGTGTAGAATAAGATTATATTTATTTGGAAGCCCAATGATTGCCAGAGATGGTCAGAAAATAACCTCAAAGTTGACTGGTCCGAGGGAAAAGTGGAAAACTTGCCGGAAACTCGCAGAAAACTAGGTAAACTTTAAACGTTCATAATTTCTTCAATACTCAACGAAATCAAGTGATTCATAACGAAAATCATACTTTTTCAACGAGAAGAAGATAATTGTACCTTTTTCAATGGCTAACTAGCCGTGGTTTGGCTGGAAATCGGCTCGAAACGCGTCAAAAGAGTGTGGTTACAGATTTGAAAAAAAATATGGGGTTGAAGAAAACCAGAGCCAAATTTGATGGGCAGGAAGAGGAAGGAAGAAAACCATGGAGGTGGAAGATGGGAGAAGGGAAAGATCGAAGACGATCAGTGGAAAATACCCAGGAAAATTGACCAGAAGAGGAAAAGAAAGCAGGGGAAACCGATAGCCATCGACCCGGGCCAGAGCTAGAGCCGACGGCAGAGAAGGGATGGTTGAGTTGGAAACTACCACACACAGGTGATAAGAAACTCTCACAGTAAAGGAGAGAAGACCTCTCACGAAGGAGAGAAACCTTTTTTATGATTTGTTTTCATTAGTATTTCATGGGCAACTATAGAAATTGAAATAAGAACACTCTAGAGAAGAGTTTCTACACCTTAGAGATTTGTACGCTAATAAACCTTAAACTCTAGACCAAATTTAAGAATATGAACAACATCAACAAGATAACCACCAACTCATTAGAAGGCGAATGAAAAGAACATATAGCAATTACATCGTGTAATGCCAGTGGCGCAAGAAAATGTAAACCCTAATGCCAATAAGAGGAAGGGTACTCCACTCACATTCTTTCGATACCAATCGAATGCCTGAAACGGTATTGCATCTTCACAATGCCAAAATTCATAAATTACTCAAGAAATGTGGTATTTGAGTATCACTTAGGATCATAACTATATATTTCACTCACCACATTTGAGTCAAACGTTAATTTTTAATGTTAGAGATGTTACGAGCTTGAGTCACTTCTGTCTTCATTCATTTAAAGATGAGCACGAATCCAGAATATGACTACACTCACATGTAACATATAATCCCATTGATTTAATTTTCTTTTTTATACAATGATATATTTACACTAAATGTCAGAGCCCGTCCCAAAATAATATTATCGATGGCTTGGAAATGACTAAAGCACCCTTGGACGCTTTGTGTGGTTGTGTGGTTTAAGTTAGGTTTTGGACCAATTAAGTTCTTTTCTAATTGTTTGGACCCAATTAGGACTAAGTTTTCTTTTGTTTTGATTGGTGACCCAAACTGGACCACACACGCCCAATCCTGTTGACCCTCTCTCTCTCCTCTCTCTCGATTTTTCTGCAAATTCCGTACAAGTTGTACAGACAACCCTTGAACCTTCCATTTCACGCACGGATCGAGCTCGTGGTTAGCATCATCATCTTCATCTCATCGTCACGAACTCATCTAGACCTTTGGTTTGACGTAAAAGCTTTGAAAACCCGAGAACCCATATTTGAGGTACTGTTCATGCACTCGTAAATGTGGAGTTTTTAGAAGGTTTTAAAGTCATAGGAAGCTTTAGAATGTCTTCACGAAGCTCAGAGAAGAAAAACAAAGTGTTTTGGACGTCGGGAAGCCCAATTTCGACAAGTTGCAGGTTTAGCTGGATTATCGAGGGATTTTCCGGTGAGTTCCCGTCGGTTTTAGGACTTTTGAAAGGTAAGATCTTGTTCTACTAGTCGAGAGCTTCAATTTGGTACAAATTTCATGGATTTTGGTTGAGAAATGAATAAGATATGACGATATGAAAATTTTCTAGTTTTCGGCAACGACGACGTCGACCGGCGATTCGCCGAAGAAGAAAGGAGAATATTCCGTCAACGTTGACGGAATATTCCTAACGGTAGCTAACGGCGTCAGGTTAGTTTTAACGAAATATTCTAATTTTTAACGGAATATTCTCTAACGGCAGTTAAGGATTCCGTCAGGGTTGGCCACGCGTGGGGGCATGTCTGGCAGTACCTTGGCCGGCGCGTGACTGGTCGGAAATTTTTTCTAAAAATATGGGGATGTTCGTGAAGTTGTGTAGATCGCGGTGGTATATTCAAACATCTCATTTAAGCAATGTTTGAGAAGTTATTAACTAGTTTTGTCTATGTGCTTTAAATAACGTTTATTCAGTTATTTCGCATATAGGTGAGACCTATCCAGAGGACGAGCGCAGTCAAGGACGACTCGGAGGCTACGACCCTTCGACATACCAATGAGTGGGCTTTTGGTTTTCAGTATATATTTATATACTTGATATATTTTCCAGAAAATGTGTTTAAATGAAAGTATGCTTTGAAAATGCCATGCCTATTGAATTATGCTTAAACCATGAGTTAGAATTGTATGCATAAATGTGATTTGGTGTTGTAGATGTTCAAGTAAGTTCCAGGTGAGTTTATGATTAGTGGTTGTGAATTTAATGGTTGTGATTAACTGAGCAATATTAAGCTCATAAACATGCACCCCAGTGTTTGTGATTTTGCCACGGGATGGCACATGCCTGTTATTAATGTCACCTCCCGCACCATATACTCACATTGGATCCAATTTAAGTGTACAGTCTTGTCGTACAGACCACTACAGTGGTTCCGACTCGTAGGTGACTAGCGATTTATCGCACATATATCATAAGAGCGTAGCATTAAGCATAACTATATTACACCCAGTCTTGTCGTACAGACAACTACAGTGGTTCCGACTCGTGTGCAGGTGTGATGCCGTATAGGTCACTTGCAGTGACTCCGGCTAGATTGATTGCTGAGCTATGAATTCAGCCGTACAAACCACTGCAGAGGTTCCGGCTAATATGTCATTTCCATGAGCTTATTTTCACCTGAGTTGCTTATTCTATTCTATATTTGGCTTGGCATACTTATGAATATGGATATGTGAAGCATGGTTTGAAATATATATATATATATATATATATATATATATTTATTTATTTATATTCTATTTCTGGGAAATTATACATGTTTTACGACGAGGGGTTAGAGCATTTGATAAATTAAATGGTTTTGAAAAGCTTTGATTTTGCCCATTCACACTTTCTGTTTTGCGCCTCTCCAGGTTCTAGGTAGAAGTGTTTGTTGGTGGCATTGAGGAGTCAACGGTAGTTCTGATAGTTTATATCATTGTAAGACATCTTTGGGTGTCATTTAATTAGTACATGTTTTCTGGACTGAACTTAGGCTACTTATGTTCTGATTTGTGTATTCACACATTCTAGCACTTATCTTAGCTAGTACTCTTATGAAAGGGTTTTTATTTATTTGTATTTCCTTATAATATTATTGCTTCCGCACTGTGCACATGGCTACGTCACCTTCACGTGATGGTCAGTATGCCTCGATCTCGGTCAGGGTGTGTCACTAAAGGATGAGAAATAATTATTATCGAATTCACTATTCATATAATTAGTAATTAAAATTTCTCATTTACAAATAATAAAAAAAATAAAATTACTAAACTATAGTACAAGGGACTAAAAGATTATAAAAGGTTCATGAATTTCTCAGTTTGGGCAGCCTTTTTCTTGGGCCTTGTTCTTTGTATTTTTAAATAAACATATATGGGCCCAAGGCACATCAACCTTTTTCTACTCCCTAAGGTCATCTCCAACCGAATAGTCCATAGAGTCAGATGGTCGAAAATAGCCTTAAAACCATTTCCAACCGAGGGCTAGGCCAGAGGGCTCGGGAATTTGGGAGGGCCCCATGGAATTTCAAAGGGCCAAAGGGCTGGCTATTTTTTTTTTATAGTTTTCACATTGTTGTCGGTTATAACCGACAACATTAAAGAAGGATTTTTTAATACTGTCGGTTATAACCGACAGTAATAGGTATTCATAGGCAAATTTTTTTTTTATTTACTATTAGTGTCGGTTATAACTGACACTAATAGTTTGAAATTTTTTTTAATATAACGGCTAGCTGAGTCAGCTAGCCGTTGGGTTTTTTTTTTTTTTTTTTTAATTTAAACATTTCTTTTCTTCTATAAATATGGTGAAGTTCTTTCAATTCTTCACTTCATTTGCAATATTTCCTTCTTCAATATTTTTCAATATTTCCTTCAATATATTTCTCAATATTTCCTTCAATATATTTTCCAATATTTCCTTCATCTATAATATTTGTTTCAATTTTTCAATAATTTCCTTCAATATTTTTTCAACAATTTCCTTCAGTTTTTTCCTATAACTTATATTTCACAAAATTTGTTTCATATTTTTTTTAAAATTCCATTTTTTTCCTATAACTTATATTTCACAAAATTTGTTTCATATTTTTTTTTAAATTCTATTTTTTTTCTATAACTTCCTAAGCCATTATACAACATTAATTTAAGGCTAATTATATTAACACTCCACAAATTGTTGAATAAACCCCACATACTTAATACACCCCATATTTACTTTTTCACTTAAAAATTATTTTAATACACCCCACATACTTTCCCATAATACCCCCACACCCCACATTCTCAATATACATCTTATATTTTGTACATACACCCCACATTTCTCAAATCTTAGAACACTCATTTTTAATTTTCAGGGATTGAGTCTGACCATTTGAACGTTTAATTTGTCGAAATATTTCAAATCATCTGAGCATTTAGTTTACCGAATGATTTCAAAATGATAATTTGAAATCATCTTAGTATAGTTTGAAATCATCTTATTCAACTTCTAAAAAGCCTTAAAAATGACCCGTGGTGCTGAGTCTTTCCGAGTAAAAAAAAAAAAAAAAAAAACTCTCTCGTTACTGCTAACAAATAATGCTTCTATATATATTTCACAAGTCTTTAGACTTAGTCTTGAACAAAATAAATAAAGACCCTTTCTCTGCTAATGATCCAGGTGTAGAAGTTAATTAATAAATCAAAACTGAATCGGTCTCAGATTTCTTTAAATATAGGCCATGTCTCTCCTCATTTTCCACTGATCATCTCCCAGTGACAAGAAAAGAAGAAGAAAAAAAGAAAGAAAAACTCACAATGAGAAACGTACGTCAATCAAACGGCTAAAGATTGAGAGTACGAGTTCATGTGGAGAATGGCTATCCTCAATTTGTAAAAGTAGTATATGACTCTAGCACTAATACGACTCATGTTACTGGGTACGCAAGATTAATATGAACCCTAAAAGATGAATATGAATATAGAAGTTTAAATAATGCAGCAAACGCAAGATTAAATAATTATTGATGTCATCGAAATCACTAAAACAATGAAAAATGTGAAGTCTTATCTCATGTAAAGCTTCAGAAAAATCAATTTTGTATTCCATTCGTCAAAAACAATTTTTCTCAATCAACATGTTTGTAGTTTCATTGGTTAGAGTTTTATTCAACAATAGAAGATGAGAGGGTTTTGATAGTTGAGAAAATAAATAATACGCTAAAAGTGATTTCGGGTGTATTTATAATTTTTTTTTTAAAAACCTAATAAGGTCAAAATTGTCATTGCATAGTGGAGTAAATAAGTCATTTAATATTAAATTTTAATATGGGGTGCATTCAACATTTTGTGGAGTGCTAATATAAAAAGCCTAAATTAAATTAAATAACATGAAACAACATTAAACAATATGAAACAACATTAAATAACATTAACCAACATAAAAATTATACAACATGAAACTTAAACAACATTTTTAAAAACATAAAACGTAAATGCCTACTCCATGCTTCTTTGGGCCCAAAGATTACAAGATCTTGTTGTAGGTACTTGTTTGTGGCACGAGAACGTATCATTCTATAGCGCCTCATGTACTCATCTATAGATATACTACCAGTTCTTAGATTGAAAGGCAAATTAGGCTCATCATATATTTTTGCACGAGCCCTTCTTGACCTATTTGGATCTTCTTGGTCGTCATCGGACTCTCCATCAATATACCCATCTTGCTCATCCTTCACTATCATATTGTGTAATATGATGCAAGACATCATGATAGAGTCCAAATTTTCTCGACTCCACCCTCTTGCCGGTTCGCTGATGATCTTCCACCGTGCTTGTAGAATACCAAAAGCTCTCTCAACATCTTTCCGATATGCCTCTTGGTGTAAGGTAAACAACTTTTCCGCATCATTCCTAGGGTTTGGAATTGCTTGGACAAGTGTTGCCCATTTTGGGTAGATGCCATCTGCCAAGTAATACCCCATATTGTATTGACGGTCGTTGATGTAGTAGTCAAGTTGAGGTGCTTTTCCTTCCGTCAAGTTATTGAAAAGGGATGAACACCCAAGAACTGCAATGTCATTTTGGGATCCAGGGACTCCAAAGAAAGCATGCCAGATTCATGTGTCATATAAGGCAACCGCCTATAACACAACAATTGACTTTCTCAACCTTCCGCTAAAGCCTCATTGCCATCCGATGGGACAGTTCTTCCAATCCCAATGCATGCAGTCTAATGACCCTATCATGCCCGGAAACCACGGTCTTCAGCTTTGCGAAGGAGCCGATTCAGATCTTCTTGATTTGGCTCGCGGAGGTACTCGTCTTTGTAAAGCTGAACAATTGTGTCACAAAATTCTTGAAGAATATCAAGCCATGTAGACTTAGACATACCATGAGTTTCATCAATCGAATCAGCTGGGGAGCCATAGGCCATCATTCGGAGTGCAACAATAACCTTTTGATGAGGTGAGAAACTAGGGCGGCCTGCTCTGTTCCGCTTCTGTCGAAAGTACGGATTAACCTGCTGGACATCACAAGGTAAACGCTCGAAGACATGACTCCCCATCCGGAAGCGACATCTGAAATCTTCTTCTATGTACACCGAGTTGGGGTCGAAGTAGTTATTCATCAGATTGGCATGCGTCATCGCTCTGTTGCGTGGTTTGTAAGAGCGACCAGCAATAGAGCCACCCTATTAAGGTTGTTCCTCAGTTGGCTGACACACCATGGCCGCTAGGGGTGGGTTCGGTTTTTTGCCAAAACCGAAACCAAACCAAAATTTCGGTTCTGTTCGGTTCAGTTTAATTTTTTTTCAGTTTTTTTCGGTCCGGTTTCAGTTTTTTGTTTTTTATTTTTTCAAAAAATGAAAAACATTGAAATTTTAAATTTTAACATATCCAACACAATCATAACATAAACATTCTAACTAGAATTAAAGACAATGAAAATAAACATTTAAAGTTGAACTAAAATCATCAATCAAGTCTTCCAAAGTCCAAACTAACAATCTCACAACACAAAAATCGTACAAATGACTTAGAAAAGTTAAATTGTATGATGTTGTTCAAAGATCAGGGTTGTTTGCTTGTAACTGCATGTTGACAACTTGATTAGTAAAAGTAATGTGTGGGTGGATTTATTTAGTTTATGTTGGATTCTTTTCCATCACAAATTACCCAAGTAATCTACCTGAAATAAATGTTTATGGATTCTGTTACATGTTATATGAGAGTAGATTTGGAAAAGGAAGCTGGGGCAGAAGTAGACAGTGCTATGGAGATGGATGTAGGTACTTCAGGAGGAGGTTTGGTTTCGGAACCTTATATGGGGGAGAAATAATAGGTTAGGGTTTAGAGTTTTTATAGGCCTTTTTTTAATATTTTGAGCTTAAAGTTTAGCAACACATTGGGTTTAGCACATTTTAACTTAAAAATTGGGTTTAGAAAATAATACCCAAAACAAATAATTAAATGAAAAAATTAATTTAATTAATTCGGTTCGATTCGGTTCGGTTTCTAGATCACTAAAACCAAACCGAACCAAAAGAATTCGGTTCGGTTCGGTTTGGTTTTCAATTTTTTTCGGTTTTCGATTTTTTGAACCCACCCCTAATGGCTGCTGCTATGTTTTGTTTGTTGCGCCTTACTTGAACTTCTTCATCAGACTCCTGATCTTCTCGTCTCATTTGCGCCCATTTTGCTTCTCTTTTGGAATTGGATGAGGACCCCCAATTGGAATCTGAAGAGGATCCAAAGTTGGAATTCATTGCAAACTTGAATTGAAAGAAATTGAATTTAAATAGATTGAATTCAAAGTTGTGTGAATTATATCCCAATATCCACCCTATTTATAGCAAAAAAAAATTCAAATCCAACGGCTAGCTGACGTCAGCATGATGTCAGCTACCAATGGCTAATTGACGTCATGCTGACGTCACTTAGCCGTTGGATTTGAATATAAGTTGTAGTTTTTAAATAATAAATTATGTTCGGCCTTATGGTCCTTTGGTCCTCAGTTGGAGACGGTTTTTTGTGAAATGGCTAAAATGAGTCATCTGGCCCTCGGTTGAAGACGGAAGCAAATATGATCATGTATTGTTTAAAATATTAATATCTTAGAGAATTTTTGGGGCAGCCCGGACGTTAAGAACGATGTCCATGTACCGCCTCAACAACAGTACAAATAATAGAATCGACCCGGAGAGAGTGGGCAAGCTACCCCTGCCATCTGACCACCCTGCTACCCCCGATTCTTGGCGGATGAGAGATAGATTGTTCCGTTCTCACTCAAACCATTCAGCTTCGGCTGCCTTTTTTTTTAATTCCGGCTCGGCCCGGGAAAGCGCTGGCAACAACAGAAAGGAAGGGGTCCATGTAGCTGCTGCGCCCGCCCCCTTCTGGGCAGCAGGTTCGGCATCTACTAGAAAAGATATTGACCAGCATTGGAGATAGCATAACCTTCCCTCCTCTTCTCCTTCCAACGCAAGCTTTTGGAGCCAAAAAATTTTTGGCCATGGCGAACAGCGAAACCTCCGCCGATACTGCCCGGCCCTGGCAGTCCTACAACACCGTTTACACGAACGCCAAAGCCGGTGCGTTTCTCACCCAAATCCCAATTCAAAATTCCAAAAAAATTCTAGGCAGTCCTACAAAAAAATTAAAACCATGAATTCGAATCGAATTTACACTTCCGAGTGTCAATTGAGTGACTATTTTTCCATTTTACTGCTAAATTGTCAAAATTTCAGGCATGGAAGGCGTCGACAGGGAGAGAGTGCAGAGGATAGTGTACGAAATGAGCAAAGGATCGCAGTACTTCAAAAACGAGGAACGCAAAGAGGCCTTCATCAGGGAGAAGATAGAGAACATGCGAGCTCGATGCGCGAAGCTCAAACCAGCAGACCTGGATCACTTCCAAACGGTGCGTTTTAGTGTTTCCAATTCAATTGTGTGATACCTTTTTTTTTGCGATTTCTGTGAGATTTATTGGAATGGTGGTTGTTTTGTGGTTTCTAGGTTGCTGATAAAACAATTTTGGAGCTTGAAGC
>VIEB01000256.1:125914-166517 GCA_006547085.1 Malus baccata
TTTTTTTTTTTTGTTTTTTTTTCTGCTACTCGGTCATATTGTCATCTTGTTGTGCATCTCTTTCAAAATATATTGATGGTCCACCTCCTTGTAGAAGTGATAACATAGTTGCAACACAAGAGAGTAATGTCGTTGTGGAGGTATGTGATAAATATATTGATCTTCTTGTTGTCTTTTTCCTTAGTTAATAATCATTGTCATTGTAATTACATACTTACTCTTTGTAATTGTAATTACTTTTATTCTTTGGGATTTAGCATTCTCATCTTACACAAGGAGTTCAAATTAAGAAGTATAATCATTACAGTAGTTTAACTAGAAAAGGTTAGCCGTTGTTTCTTTAGGTAGATTCTTATTGTAGGTTTTTTATGCCAGGTCCTAACTTTAGGTCGTGACTTATTTTTTTTGTTATTATTGAATAAATATTACTTATTGTAGGAAAACATGACATTGTTATTGGGACTCAGTCGAGGTAGTCATCCAAACATGTTGTACAAAGAGTCTAAGATTGGAAATATAAGTTATCCTACTATGCATGGAAATTATGTCCAGGTAAACATTGAGAGGATGCATATAATCCTTTTGTAGTTATTAATTAAATATTTATTTACATCACATAGTATAATGCTTTATTTGTGGTTCTTATGGTTTTTTTTTACTCTCTTTATTTAGGGTCAACAATATCCATACTGGAATGGAGGTTATAGTATGTACAATATGCATAGCTGTACTTCAAGAGGAAATGATGACCAAGAGCTCAACTAAGCAATGGAAGCAACAATGAAAGCAATTTCTTTATGCAGTTTGAGTTTTTGTGGTTTTGGATCCTATTTCTTCTAAACATAGACTTCAATGCATTTCAAATATTTTGTAATAGCAGCCAGTATGCAGACGCGTTGCTCTTCTAATTCTTGTTGTACTGAAAGCAGAGTTTAATCAAATTCTTAAAAGGAGCATATGTTTAATCAACGAAATTGAAAAACAAAAGGCCTATATCAAAACACCGCTTTCTAAAGCTATAAACCAGAAACCAATTTCTTCCAAGATTCAATCTTGCAATCCTGCAGCAACACTTATAGCTCAAGAAGAATGCAGAGGAAGTTAAGTACAAATATTCATATTTTGATCATGAAAATGTTACTACTTTTTATTCACATTTACAAGTTGTAAACAATATTGATTGACCTGGTAAATCTATTGCATACAAATAGTGTCAAAAAATTGAAGCAAAATCCAAACCAGAAAAAAAAGTACAAAAAATCTTAGAACCAGAATGTTCATCATCTAACTACAGAAGCAACAATATGAGTCCACCATTTAAGATTGCTTTCATGTCAATTCCATTCTCCAATGCAGGAAACCTCCAATTCATCAATGGCTTCTCTATCTTCCTCTTCTCCCTGACCTCCCAAGCTTTAGAAAGGTATGGCCTTGTAATTGCAGACTCATCAAAACTCTCATCTCTGCTATCATCCTTCTTTCCCAATCTTTGCAGCCTAGAAATGATTCTCTCCAAGAACACTTCTGGCAACACACCCTCCAAATCAAAGTCGTTAACTCCGAGGACCTACTTTATTTTCACATCAACCAGCGGCTTCAACTCCGTGGTGATATTATGTTTGCCAATATCAGTAAGTAAATAACACCTTAAAAAAGTTTTTCAAAACAGAAAAGAAGCAATGCTTTACCTGACTAGTGCATTGTAACGACATAATTTGCTGCTTTTGTAAATTTTCCTGCCAATGGAAAATTGGATTGCATTAGTATCAAGAGGTGCAGTAGCATCAGAACCAAGGTATTAAATATCGGTAATATCGGAAATATCGGTATTCCAAAAACACGGAAATATCGATGAAAATATCGGGATAATATCGATATCGATAAAAATTACATGGAAACCACGAAAATTGTAAGAAAAACTTGGAAATTTTTATTGAAACTTTGCAGGATGTTTATTTAGTCAATTATCTATTAGTTTATCACAAAAAATTGGAAGGAAATGCATTGCATGATGGATTTAACTGATTTAAGTTGATTATATAGCGAGCTGGCAAACATTGTGAGTGCAGAAAATATGTAGTAATTAATGAAAGAATTTTAAACACATCATAATCATTTATATATAATGAATTAGTACAATATTTTACACTTTATACATTGCATGGTAAGATACATGAGTGACTTATTACCCTTTATTTTTTTTATTTAAGAATTATATGTTTGTGGGGGTTTTATTTAAAATTTATATTGAAGATGCTCTTAAATTATGTAAAATTGTGATTAAAAACAATATTTTATTTTATTTTATTTTCAAAATGCAAAATGGGCATTAAGAAAATTGCAAAGAAAGAGTCCCACTTAATTCCCAAAAATGCAAAAAATCCCAACCCATCATGTTTCTTCATAACCTATCAAAATCCCTATTGTCGTCAGACTCTTTCCCTTTTATTCCCACTTTGCCTTTTAGTCGCCTATCTCTCTCTCTCCATCCATATTCTCTCAAATTCCTCACTCTCCGCATGTCCGACCCCCTCCGCCCTCCTCCGTTATCCCTCCCTTCCCACCCAACTGATCATCATCTATGACGCTGGGCTCAAGAGGATCAAGTGTAGTGGGGGAGTCTATCAAAACCCATGTCGTCGTTCCTCCTCCCTTTCTCACCTCCCTCCGCATTACCCACCCCCTTCTCTCCACACACCCCTACAGCTCATACAATTTGAGCTTTGGGTTTTCTGATTACCCACCAAATCTTGTTAGATCTTGAAGCTTTTTGTGTAAATTAAGGTAATTTTTGAATCATTATGCACTGTAATTCCATAATTTGATCTATTGGAATTTGGGTTTGCTTCAACTTCGTGTTTGTTTCTGGGGATTTGGGGGAATTTCGGCTGTGGTGATTGTGATTGGCGGTTCAGAGGATTCAATTAGCAAATACGAACGGCGTTGTGCGTGAGCAAGCAGTGGCACAAGACGGCGGAGGACCAGCGGCTCTGGGAGCTGATATGCACTAGGCATTGGGCCAACATCGGCTGCGGCAACCAGCAGCTGAGATCTGTGGTCCTCGCGCTCGGTGGATTTCGGCGGCTCCACTCCCTTTCCACCGTTCAGTAAGCCCTGCTCCTTCTTCTTCCTCGTCGGGCGCATTCTCCTCGCGAAAATATCGAAAATATCACGATATTATTGATATTATTGATAATATCGCGATATTTGGACGATAATTTTGGTGGATATATGTAAAAATATCGTTATCTAAAAAAAACGATATTATCGGCGAAATATCGCCGATAATATCGATATTTTAATCCATGATCAGAACTAAAGGTAGCACAAGATCACTTGAAAACTAAAGAGGAAGGATACTCAGAAAATTATACACTCCTCAGTTGTATGTAATTGTCAATGTTTTCTTGCTAAAACTTCAATGATGTCATACTCACTACTATTCACATACATTCCCAAATTAATAAGTAATCAAATTATAAATTGCAATAGTCTAAGGCAGTACATCGTTTCCGCAACTTCCAATTATCAGTGGTAACATTTCAGTAGCATATAATATTGGAAAGCTAGGCCAATTACAATAATCAGATAATTTAAAAAATAAAATTAAAAATTTTAAACCAGACAATAAGAACACTTCATAGTGCCGACCCTGTCAAGCGCAATAATTCTAACATCGGGTGGGTATATACACTAAATTTCTTCATATGAAACCTACACTTGGATGTAGAGGATACCTTATGTGTTCGAATCTGGTTAAGCGAATCTCTAAGTGCATCTTCCATTTGCCCCAACTGTTCTACACTGTTGATCTTATCAGGGCTAGTAGAATTCAAGATTGGTAAAGCATTTGTTTAGGGGGGCATAGACCATAGTAAAATTTCACTTGGAACATAAATTAACTCCAACCTAAATTTTCAGGTATTCACGTTAGAGAGAGAGGAATATAAAAAGCATACAATAATAAAAAGTTAAGACCAAGAGACTCGAATGGTGAAATATCACACTGGAAGTATGGGTTTGCATTCTTACCTCAATCGTTTGAGAATTGAAACAAAAAGATCTGCTTCCATCGATGGCGAGGCTGCTGTAAAAAATCTGGGCTGAAACAAAAAAATTGCGTGGAAGAAGAAACGGGAGAAGAAGCAACGGGGAAGGAAGGAAGGAGATGAAACTCTTTATATGCCACAATTACCATTTAATTTCAGATTTTTTATTTTTTATTAGTTTATTAAATAGTTTTAAATTTAATTTAAATTATGATTAATTTAGATGATGTGGACAGCCACATCAGATGCTACTTAATGTGTTATACTAATGTGGTATATTAATGTGGTAAGAATATCATTGTTCTATTATTTTTATTAAAAGATACATTTATACTAAAGGGCAAGGAATAAATTAGTATCGAATTAACCATTTATAAAATTCGTACCTAATTCTCATTTACAAATAAAAAAGTGTTATCATTAAACTATAATACTAAGCGATCTAAATTTTAAGAGTACTAAAAGATTACAAACGGTTCATGAATTTAACAATAACACAAACCTGGGCTTAGAGTCCTTAGTCTAATAACAGTTTGGGCAGCCTTTTTCTTGGGCCTTGTTCTTTTTATTTTCAAATAAACATATATGGGCCCACGGCACATCGGCCCTTTTCTACTCCCTTACTTTCCCTCCCCTTCTTCTTCCTCCAACGCAAGCTTTTGGAGCCAAAAAATTGTTGGCCATACATGTAAGCTTGATAAAAAGATGAACTTTCTGCTTTTTTAGTTAGCAAATGGTAACTAAGGTTTGCAAATAGACGCATGCTACTGCCAACTGGCAAACAAGTAAGCACATCTAACTATTAGTTGCCTTGATATATGATATCACATCTTGACATTTGCTTTTGATCTAGGCTCTTAAATTCAAACCATGAATTCGAATCGAATTTACATTTCCGAGTGTCAATTGAGTGACTATTTTTCCATTTTACTGCTAAATTGTCAAAATTTCAGGCATGGAAGGCGTCGACAGGGAGAGAGTGCAGAGGATAGTGTACGAAATGAGCAAAGGATCACAGTACTTCAAAAACGAGGAACGCAAAGAGGCCTTCATCAGGGAGAAGATAGAGAACATGCGAGCCCGATGCGCGAAGCTCAAACCAGCAGACCTGGATCACTTCCAAACGGTGCGTTTTAGTGTTTCCAATTCAATTGTGCGATACCTTTTTTTTTGGGATTTCTGTGAGATTTATTGGAATGGTGGTTGTTTTGTGGTTTCTAGGTTGCTGATAAAACAATTTTGGAGCTTGAAGCGACGCGGGACCTTTCGAGGATTTGGGTACATGTGGATATGGATGCTTTCTATGCGGCTGTCGAGACTTTGAGCGACCCGTCGTTGAAGGGGAAGCCCATGGCTGTTGGTGGCATGTCTATGATCTCCACTGCTAATTATGAGGTGAAAGTAACTCCACATTACAAGTGTCGCAATTTCGGTTGCAGTGGAATTGCATATTACAAATTTATTTGTCCTGCATTTACCTTGTGAATGCATATTGATAATGTGATCACTGCCACCCTGCAGGCAAGGAAGTTTGGGGTTCGTGCTGCGATGCCTGGTTTCATTGCTCGTAAATTATGTCCCGACTCTATCTGCTGATTTGCAAAAGGAGGGTCTTTGTGGGCGAACATTGACTCTAAAACTAAAGACAACATCGTTTGAGGTATTTCTTCTGATGCTTTATCACCAATTCTTTTGCCTTGTCAAAGTAAGATCGTTCATGCATTACCATCAGTGGGGCTATTTGTGATGCATGACTCCCCTTGTATATGACTCTTAATTCTCCCATCAATTCTTTTTTCGTTTTTAGCTGTGATCAGTATTTTCTTGCTGTAAAGTTTTAAGTATGTTCTACAACGATACGAATTCAAGTGTTTGCAATATGGTATTGTGCTTCGATTCACTTTTGTTGTAAAATAAATATGGATGTTTCACATGTTGTCTAGTTGATGATAAGATGTCAAAATAAATAATTCACTGTATACATGTGACTGAGGATATTTTGAAGCATGCTTCAAAGTTGCTTAAGGCTGAACTTCCTATTTCTTTGAGGCTGATAGGTAGGCTGTTGCACATTATATACAAGCACGCAAGTATAAATATTAAATGTACACCTGATGTCAGATTGAGCTGTAAATATGATTGATAGTTTGAGATGTACATTATATCAACCATGCAAGTACAAATAGTAATGATGCATCTTTACTCATCCACGGTGCATCTCAATGGTCCATATCCACTATAATGACAGACATAAAGATGATCAGTAATCAGACAACTTGATGTCGGATTGTCCGTCATTACATTTAAACATGAATTTACCTGATCAATAGTCTTAATACAATTTGTAAAACATGTTACCAATATATTATGAATATAGTGATATTCTATTAATAGACATGATACTGGATTTCATGTACGACAGCATTGCCAGATGTATATGTATATGCGTATAAATATATATGTCAGAAGGGGAATTATATTAAAGCTCAATCTTGCAGCTCAGGTGGCTTAGGGTTAAATCTATTTTTATCTGTTGTCAGGCTTGCGGGTGTCTCACTTTGATGAAGAAAAGGTTGGTGCTCCATCTGATCCCACACAAAGAACTCTGACAGATTATATTTTATCAGGAAATGTTTTAAGGAAAAATGTGGGCAATCAGAGCTCCTTGGAAATGGATACTAATGGTCGCTGCATGATGCATGGTGAAGAACCCTGTTTATTTGAAGATGGCCATCAAACTTCTCGAGATTCTCTTGATGGAAACCACTTAGTAAATTTGGACGACAGTAAGTTTACTTTGGGAAACTTTGATGAAAAGGAAGAAGTTTATGAATCTACGAGCAGTGTAAATGCAGAAACGGTGTGTGTGGACGTACAGAACGAGGACAACGTTCTGGGTGGAGTGTCACCATTGTTGGCAGCAGGTCATTCTTTTTCTGGGCAGTTTGAGGGCAGTTCCCTAGACAGAGTGAATAATGTAACTGACAACCGCGAGGACGTTGCAAGTTGTTCAGTAGGTCAGAAAGAGTTACTTTTGTGGTTGAATGACTACAAGTGTTCGATATATGGGATAGAAATGCCAGCTAGCTTCGTTGAGGAAAGGCAAGAGCACTTTGATTTTCATCTTGCTGAGAAGCTTCAGAAAGAAGAATCTGGCGCTGACTCAACATGTATGCTGAGGCAGAGGTATGTTACTGTTCGCATCAGGAATTTCCGTCGGAGATGTTTCCTGGCCGACGAGCACACAGCTCCCCGGGAGGTTGGCGCCGGTTGAGGGCTACTGTCGGGCTTCTGCTTCACTGTCGGGCTTTGTCGGGCAAGTTTTATCGGGCAAGACTCTTCGGGCAAGGCTCGTCGGGCAAGGCTGAAAGAGAAGGACAGAGTTAACTTTGAGAGGTGCCTTTGTGGGGCCTTAGGTGTAGGCCTTTAGGCTCACAATCAAGATTAACTTTTAGGTGCTCAGGCGTGCCACTGCCATTTTCAGCATGGCAGATGTAAAATGGATGTCGAGTTTTAGTTGTATATATGTATATACCCGCGCAACCGTGTTAGTTATAACAGGTGCTTTTGTGGGGCCTTAGGTGTAGGCCTTGAGGCTTCCTATCAGTAACTAAACCAGTGCTCGAACATATCATATTTGTTCTCATGATTGCAGGAATCTTATAACTATTATACTTCTGATTACCCGAGTCTGAGAGGTAGAATGAACCCCAAATAGGTGCCTTTGTGGGGTCTTAGATGTAGGCCTTGAGGCTTCCCATTAGAATTCGTTCTTATACTCAAACGTTCTAGATCGCATAACGGAATGAATCTAAATAGGTGCCTTCGTGGGGTCTTAGGTGTAGGCCTTGAGGTTTCCTATCAGAATCCATTCCATGCTTAAGCGTTCTATGATAATCATAATATAATATAAATAAAACTAAAAGGTAGGTCGATTACTTGCGCCCCAAGTAACTTCAGACTTCTCGTTTATCAAGGACTGTCGTGGATAGATTAAGTCCACATAAGGTTCTTTTTTATGCCTTGAGGCCAAGGACTTTTAACTGATCAAATTTGCATGCCCGAGGGCTTAGGACTTGGATTTGGTTTGAACACTGAAGATATATTCAAATCGGATTCAAGTACTGAGAAAGCCTTTTTAATAGTCATCTTGCTAGAAATAACTTGAATACAACTGGAAGTATACAACATATTGCTAGGCTAATGAATGAAAAGACAAAAACAAAGAAGGTCGGGCAAGGTTTAACCTTGTCGGGTAAGGCTGATCGTCTTGCAGGTTCCTATCTTTGTAGTTTATCAAGGGTCTGAAAGCTTTAGAGAGAGAGAGGGGGAGATAGAGAGAGATTACAAAAGATGAATCGATACTACATCAAGGTTGAACAGAGTAGCAGAGCTATTACAAAGGTTTGAGTGAAGGTTTATCCCGCGAGGGATGAAGGCTTGTCCCGAGAGGGATGAAGGCTTGGGCTGACTACAGCTTCGTTTTGAAGGCAAATCTGGCTTTGAGCAGAGTTTGTGCTTGCATTTGTTTGTTTGATTGAGTGTCCTTATTCCTGGTTTCTCTTTCTTCTTATATAGACAACTCGGCTGTAGCAGCAACCTTGCCCGAATGCGGTTTGAAGGGTGATGACTCATCAGCTATTTTACATGTACTGCCACCATAAATTACTTTATGGGATGTGTAGCTGATCAGTCTATACCACTTGGCCTTTGGGTAGGTGAGCAAGTGGTCTTCATGAGCTGCACCAAGTCAGAAAAGGCCTTTTCTGCTTTTCTGGGTTTTGGCTGGGCCTTGGCCAACTCTTTCTTTCAGGCCTCTTTTTGGGCCAGCTTCTTTCTTGAGCCCAAAGTTCAAGTTTTGATCCAAACAGTTACACTTTCATTTACTGCTATTATTTGCTCATACCCATCAGCTACGAATCTTCTCTAAATGTACAATTTTGAGTTGAAGTATGATGTTAAGCGGTTGACATTGTTACTGATAATCCGCACTCGCCTGATTACAAGAGAACATGGTTTGCATCTTTAATCTAGTAAAAAGTTTGTTTTCGTCCATAGATCTTGTCTATGCTTGCCATCGAAATAATTTATTTTATTTTATCGACAACGACCTTATACGTTGAGTTTCCAACTTGCCTCTCTCCGTAATCCGTTTTTTCTTCTCTTGATAAGTTAGTTTTACCTGATATTTTTTGTTAGAAACCATGTCAGAAATGTCGAGAAGGATCATCGTACAAGCCAAAGGAAAAACAAAAGGCCGAAGCTGTCCCAGAAAGAAGGCAAACATATAGCTATCGATTCATTTTTCGTTAGGAGCAACCAGAACTTCTAGGATTATACTTTATTTGTTATTGTCTGTATATCTGTACATGTCCCTGTGTTTCATTTATTTGGTAAATATCAGCCTATTATGTAGATTAATTAAGAAAAGGGGAAAATGTTCGAAACTATTACGATAATTTAGGAGATGAGAAAGTTTTGAACCCGGTACCCACCAGACTATTTATGTGAATACAATCACAGAATGTGCAATTTGTAAAAATGTGGGTTCTAAATGGATCCGTCAAGAAAAGTTCCTTGTGTTCCTTATTTGTAAATCCACAAGCTTCCTACAGAACTTTGCACGTTACTTCCATTCTCATCGTGAGCTTAGCCAACCATCACACTCCCTTAGTGTAGTCCATTGCAAATCTGAATCACATTATTACTAGTCCAAGTGAGTCTTAGCCAACTCTCCTTAATGTAAATAACATTATTTGTTTAAAAAAAAAAAAAAAAAAAAACTTACACGAAAAGAAGCCTCTGGCTGGGCCTTGGCCAACTCTTTCTTTCAGGCCTCTTTTTGGGCCAGCTTCTTTCTTGAGCCCAAAGTTCAAGTTTTGATCCAAACAGTTACACTTTCATTTACTGCTATTATTTGCTCATACCCATCAGCTACGAATCTTCTCTAAATGTACAATTTTGAGTTGAAGTATGATGTTAAGCGGTTGACATTGTTACTGATAATCCGCACTCGCCTGATTACAAGAGAACATGGTTTGCATCTTTAATCTAGTAAAAAGTTTGTTTCGTCCATAGATCTTGTCTATGCTTGCCATCAAAATAATTTTTTTTTTATTTTATCGACAACGACCTTATACGTTGAGTTTCCAACTTGCCTCTCTCCGTAATCCCTTTTTTCTTCTCTTGATAAGTTAGTTTTACCTGATATTTTTGGTTAGAAACCATGTCAGAAATGTCGAGAAGGATCATCGTACAAGCCAAAGGAAAAACAAAAGGCCGAAGCTGTCCCAGAAAGAAGGCAAACATATAGCTATCGATTCATTTTTCGTTAGGAGCAACCAGAACTTCTAGGATTATACTTTATTTGTTATTGTCTGTATATCTGTACATGTCCCTGTGTTTCATTTATTTGGTAAATATCAGCCTATTATGTAGATTAATTAAGAAAAGGGGAAAATGTTCGAAACTATTACGATAATTTAGGAGATGAGAAAGTTTTGAGCCCGGTACCCACCAGACTATTTATGTGAATGCAATCACAGAATGTGCAATCTGTAAAAATTTGGGTTCTAAATGGATCCGTCAAGAAAAGTTCCTTGTGTTCCTTATTTGTAAATCCACAAGCTTCCTACAGAACTTTGCACGTTACTTCCGTTCTCATCGTGAGCTTAGCCAACCATCACACTCCCTTAGTGTAGTCCATTGCGAATCTAAACCACATTATTAATAAACTAAGTGAGGCTTAGCCTCCTTTCCTTAATGTAAATAACATTATTTGTTAAAAAGAAAAATACACAAAAAGAAGCCTCTAAGAGTTTTCCGTTCAAATCTCATGAATAGAAGTTTGTATCAATTCTTCCCCCAACTTTTAGTGTAAATATATATTTGCATTTTTAAGAGATGTGAATGAGGATTCTTACTCTGATAATGATGTAAGTTTAGGATTTCATTTAAGTTTCCCTCCATAAATCACGCGAGTCACCTTCTAAAGATGTGTATTTACATTTTTCGATAGAGAATATTTTTATATCTTCTATTAAAGAGCTTTTCAGCAAACAAGAAATGTAAAATGTCAATTTTAAGGCGTTTTGCACCCCCCCCCCCCCTCCCCCAACTCTAGAGCCACATGAAAGAAACTTCATTAAACTCTCTCCTTGAACTAAGATTATAAAGACTTTGGCTGCATGTGGTTTAATATTCCAGTAAATAAGGTGGAATATTCCCTCTCCTTCCCCTTCATACGAATAACTACACACAAAAAAAAAAGATAATCAGCACATGCTCGAGATAGGACACATGATGGTGGTGGTGTAGCCACGTGTAGCTTATCTAAACACAAGGATGAGAGAAAGGATCTGTAAAACCAAACTCCATCACGGTAGCCAGTGTCTCCAAGCTTTGAGATATGAAACTGAAAGAATCCAATTCTTCATACTTCTGAATCACTTCACAAACATTTCTGTAAAAGAAAACCCCAAAACCCTAATCCCAAAAATTAAATCAGAAAAATATGGAACTATCATCCATATCAATGATTTCAACTTCCAACCTCTCCATGCCAAATCCAACTGTTCATTTTCGCCGCACCAAAAGCGTTTTAATCCGAACCAGAACCCGAATTGTTTCTTCATTACTCACCCCCACTACCCTTACCAAGAAAAGTAGAGAGGCCGGCACCGGACCCACAATGCCAACCATGGCTGAGATACTGGACTCATCAAAATCCCAGAAGCTGGACCTGCAGCTCCAAACTGTGGGACCCTTTTTCAGAATCACGGCCAGAAGCTTGGGGACGAAGAAAGAGCTCGGAAAGGCCGAGGGGCTCATAAGGGTCTGGCTGAAAGGGAGGATCCTTCACTTGGAGTCCATCAGACTCAAGAGAGAGACTCTGGGGATGGAGAAGTCGATATTTGGGATCGGTTTGTTTCTTGGAGCTGTTGCCGTTCGGTATGGATACGATTGCGGTTGCGGAACGGCTGAGCTGCTGGCTATCAATGACTCCGATATTTACCACCACAAGGTTCGTCTTTTTATTTTCTGTTTACAGTTGATGTAGTGAAGAAGCTCTATTTCTTATTGACGGTTTGTAAAAGGTTCTGTTTGTGCATATTTCCCTTTCCGTTTTATACTCTCATAACACATATAGCAAAATGGTGAAGCATCTAATTTTTTTTGTTCAGCTTGTGCGGTTCTATTCAAGAATCGGATTCAAGGCTGTACGTGAAGTAACTGGTTCGACATTTGGAGACTTCGCCCATATGCTGGTCTGGGGAGGAATCGGGACACGAATGGATGCCAGTGTTGAAGCGCTACTGATCAAATGGTGCACCAGGTTCAAATCTCCAAAGTGACCATTGGACCGCACAACCTGTTGTTACTAATACATTTGCAGAATGCTGAATGTGATGGCTGTAATACTGAAATAGAAATGTTCTCCATACACATCGATTTTATTGAGCTGGTGTGCGCGGATCTAAAGCGGAAGAATTTCATCCTTTTGCTGAACATCCCTCTGCGTTCAAGTCTGCTCTCAAGCGACGGAGAACTTCTATGGCGCAGGTTAAACTGGATAGATCGAAAAACAAAAAGTGGATGCTGCTCCATAAACTGCTGAGTAGACGGGAACAAGAAGTTCCAAGCCATTAGATAAAATCAGTGGGAGATGCAATACTAGTTTGGAGTTGATTTGTAAGTGTGTCAAGATTTATTTTTTGGGAATTCCCAGCCAGTGTGCAACTAGATCATATAAGTAAAATCCTTCGGTTGTCGCTGAAAGGATTTCGAATTTCAGATGCAGATTGCTTTGAAACACTAGCACTAGACCTGTTGAACCGGCAGCTTTCTAAACTGGTAGAATCATACAGATCTAGAAAAACTTATATCAGTAGAAACATCTATCTAATAATTGCATCAGTTGCATATGAATATTGCGAAATTGTTTAAGGGGCAAGAGAAAGTGCCAGTCCAATTTTAGGAATCCTGTCAAGTGCCTTGGTGTTGAACTCGCCGGAGATAGACAAGCGCGACTTGGGTCTAATACTGTACTGCAGGAGAGTCTTAACATCCCCGCTACCATCGAGTCTAGCTTTCACCACTGTTTGATGATCAACCATGCACGATCCTCCAACTGTCAAGGTGCTTGTCTTTGTTGAGAGGTTCTGAGTGAACTCCACCACTGCTGCATTCTTCTTTTCTTGATCAAGATAATGAACGTACGATGCTGTTACCAAGCCACCCTTGTTTCCCCTAAACATATCACAAAGATAGCATATTAGAAACTTAAATCTGCATTTTGGCCTCTACAAAATTTGTTGATAAATTTATTTTTAATCAGACCCTTTATCCGCCTTCATAGTTATAGGGTTTGTAGATTGAAATGAAAAGACTTACAGAATTATTGAAGCATCAGAATTGAGACTCTTCATGCTAATGCCTGCATTACATTTGGAGAAAGTGCTGGAAGCAGTCTTGTATTCTGCCTCCATACCGATGACAAAGCTTGCACTACCGACGGTTGCTGAAAGGTTGATTGCAGGGGACTGGCACAGAGAAACAGACACAGCTGCGGCACCATATTCTTGGCGTGTTTGAAACCGGAGCTGTGAAACCAAGACGAGTGAGTTGATTTATAGTTTGAATTAGATGTGATCGGCATGCAGCATCAAAAGAGTGAGCAATTTCGGCAACAGAAATTTCTTTTATTTTGTTGTTATTTTTTCTATGGCAGATTTCGTAACAAGAACACCAGTTCAAGGAGTATTTCCAAACAAAATTGCTCAGACAATGAGACCAGTACCTTGCTAGACTTGTACTCCGGCAAGCTGAATGAAGCTGAAGTCTTTGTGCTTGACGGAAACTTCGTACCTAGTGTTCCAGTAACCTGTCATAACAAGGGGGACATAAAGAAACGCTTGATCCGAACCAAAAACAGCAGAGCTCAAACTTAGTAGGGAACAGTAAAACTACATAAAAGAACCAAACCCACTTTTGAATCCGTATCAATTCGGCAGTTGAAGGTGGCATTCTTGTATGTGTACGATCCTGCAACAGCTGCACTTGATCGTCCTCCAATCTTCGCGGAGGTTGAACATGTAAGGTTCTGAAAACAAACCCGAAAATACTCTCAACTTTCTGTCCAAGGTTTTAGAGGGGGTGCCAATATAAGAAGAACATACCACTCCGCCATCAATGTGGGATGAGAAACTGAACCTCTGGTCATTGGAATATCCCGCTGTAAGCAAGTCTGCCGGAACCCAAGAGAGGTAAGTTGTAGGAGAATCCTCGAACAAGCTTTTTGCGATGCAAGAAACGAAAAACACAGAAATCTGGAGAAGAATTAGAGAGAAAACCTTTAGCTTTGTGACCGAAGTCGGAGAAAAGGGGAGGGCCCTTGCTGCTGGTTGTGCTTTTGCTCTTGCTCTTGCTTTTATGCTTAGGCTTGGAGGAGGACTTGCTCATTTTTCTTGACGGAGACACCAATGGACCTTACAGAAAGACGACCATATCAAAATATAAAGCTTTTTTCTTTTGATCGACTTGAGAGTGGAGACACTTGTATCATTGTCTATTTTATCGCTTGACTCGTCTCCTCGTCGGCGCATCGTACCCGCAACAGGATTTGAGATAGGGCGGTGCTTTTTACACACACGTCTTGTTGGAATATATTAGTATTTTAGGTATTATATTGTTTTCGGGTTTTCTTATAAGTTTAGTTTGGGCCTAACCTGTTAGTATTAGGGTTAGAGTTAGTTTATTATAAATAGACTGCTTTGTTATTCATTAGAGAATAAGTTATTCACAATGTAGTTTTTAGGGTTTTGTAGCCGTTCCGGCATTCTTGTTTGTTTAATAATATTCTTACTATTATTGTAATCTTGTTCGTTGCGCACTTTGATATTCAACTCATCTCAATTTCCGATCATCGAATCGAATGAATTGAAGAAGATTAATGGATAAAAATAACAAATATGTATGGGAGTAAAAAATGTGTGTAAATAACACTACTATTTTAGAGATAACATGTCTCACAATCAACTTTTTTTGTTTTGGTTGAAAAACCGAGCTAAATGCTAATAGCCCAAACAAAATTATACAACAATAAATTTAGACTAGGACATCTGACGTTGATCCTCACGAATAAAACTAACTGAACCTAAAAGAGAATTATCAAAGTAAAAAGTTGTCTAAATCTAAATTAAGACTGTAGGTCGTTAAACTATCGGCTACAAAATCTTTGTGAATGGTTGAAGTTTAATACTCACAAGATTGATAAACCCCATAGAATCGAATATTTGCCCCATTTGTCAGCTTCTACGTATTTGTTTAAGTTTAATGTTGATGGTTGCAAGAGCAGAAATAATAATTTCTTGTAAGTGTTGTTTGGTAAATGAATTTTAGGGTTTTGCGCCAAATGTAGGCACATGCAAGATTCTCACTACTGAGCTATAAGAACTTTATCTGGATTTACAATTGGCATGGAGATTATGGTTAATAAATTACTGGTGGAATCAGACTCTGCACTCATAATTCATTTGATGTTGCAAGTTGCTAGCAATCATCATATTTTGGGTCCTCTTATTTTGGTTTCTTGAAAGGTTGCTTTCAACATCTTCGCAATGCGAACTTTTTTATTTTTTATTATTACAACAACATTCTTATTAGAGATTAGAGACATTGGAACGACTTGAGACGATGTTAGAATAGAATCTTTATTAGAGATTAGAGACATTGGAACGACTTGAGACGATGTTATTAGCACTTGTCATGCCCAGACCCAGGGTTGATAGGATCCCACGCTTGGCGCGCGTGTAAAAGTAAAAGTAAAACTAAAATTAAAAACATTAAACAATAACTTCTCTTATACAAGTAACTATTACAAAATCCTTACAAAGTGTACAAAAATAAGAAAACTCTTAAATCCCTTGTCTAACACAAACTTAGCTCGTCTAACACTTGTCTTGTCAAATAACTCATCTGTAAAATAAAAAGGTGAGGGATGAGTAACAACTACCGTCGCTCAGTGAGTAGAATATGTAATATGTCAGTCAAGCAATGTCATTTTTGTCAATATAGAAAATACAATAGTAATATCAAGTCATTAATCACGTAATGCCATATCACAATAATAATATCACATGCCCAAAAATATAATCTAATGCTCAAATATAAAATATATTCTCAACAATATAATATATATTCTCAACAATAATTAAACTATTGCTCAACACTATAATCTATTGCTCATCAAATTCTCCAACAATAATATGCTTGCACACAAGTTCATTCAGTAGAAATTTTGATATGAATAGAACTGGGTGTAATATATACGCTCGCTTTGGATCCAAGTAGGTGTCAGGCCTGTCGTACAGGTTGTAATAGACAACTCCGACTCGTATGTGACAGCGCATTAGCGCCAGTCTTCACGTGATTGTAGTACACGCTCAAAATGTCCACCTAGACACCCGAATCGCTATGTGATGGCCGACACCTGGAAGGTGACGAAGCCATAAAGTGTAGTGATGTGGAAAATGTGAATAAATTAAAACCTAAAAGTGACTAATTTAGAGTGCGCATGTGTAGGGATTGAACCCATATTACACAAGTGATGTCAGAGCATAGATAAATTGCAGTAAAAGAAGAGTAATGACATTTATGCCGAAAGAAGTCTCCAGCATAACAACTTTTGCCAACCATTCTCGTCGTCATAAAGCCTATGCCACTAAAATCCTGGAAGGGTGAAAAACAAGGGCGAGTGGGCCTAAACAAAGCTTTATAAAAACCTTTTTGAAGACATAATAACCCATCGCCGTAAAACAAGTATAGTTTCCAAAATATACATATTGCGTATAGTAAGAAAATACTTATCGTAGCCTGCAAAATCTTAAGAATTTAATACGGTAAAATATTTTGTAAGTAAGCACATGACTTCCGTAACCACATAATCTCGCATAAGCAAACATATCATATCGAATGCTCATCAACACATGCTGAAACATGAGTCCATGCAAAGATATTCTAACATGAACATGACTGGGTGTAACAATAATATAAACTCTAGTACTATAATCACGTGAATATTGACGCTATGCGTAGCACATACGAGTCCTAATTGACTATAGCAATCTAGGACTGGACTGGCACCTACAATAGATCCAAAGTGAGCGTATGGCACAATGTGCACATACACATGAAAGCATGATCCTGGCCCGGGCGAGTACTAACACCGGTGTAGCAACGATGAGCAGATAACATAAACAAAATCAAATAGCGGTAAACCCATAACTTACGCCGACATAATACTATTCACTGCCGTAAAAATAAATAAGGCATCCCTTAATATTATGCATACATGTGCATCCTGTATGATTTAGGATAATTTCATAAATTCTTATAAACATTAGTCTAATCTAAGCATACGTAGGAAGTTTTTTTTTTTTAATGTATAAATGGAAACTAAATAAGTATATAATATTTAAAAGCAAAGACCCACTCACATGCGCACTCTAAATTAGTTACCTTTAGATTTTAATTTATTCACATTTTCCACATCACTACACTTTATGACTTCATCACCTTCCAAGTGTTGGCCAACACATTGCGATTCGAGTGTCCAGGTGGACATTTCGGGTCGGGGTGTGTCAGCACTCCAAAAATCTCATTCTACACTCTAAACTTTCTATATTAGGAAAGAAAAATATACTTATAAGAAGTATAGAATGAGATTTTTGAAATGCCAATAACAATTCCCTTATTAAATTATAATTAGTATATGATTCTTTTCACAATAGAGATTGTTATAACTGTATATATTGTACTATCTTTAATAATTAATACCAGGAGAGTCATAATTTACAGACACTTGCATTTGTTTATTTTAGAATTGACTCCAAAATAGAAAGCTTCTTGGTCAACCAAACTTTTCCTATTGTTTTGTTAGGGATTAGATTCTCTCGCTCGTGCTTTGTTTGTTTCAAAGTCAAGAGTACCTTGCATTTTGGGTTTGGTCTCACTTGCATACTCTAGAAGTCCGTTTAATAGTCACTTAGTATTACGGTCTAGTGATATTCATCTTCATTTGAGAGATCTTATATTCTATTCTTGCTAAAGGCGAATATAAACCACATTACTGCTAGCCCATTATGATGTTAAGCCTACCTCCTCTCATTCGTGTAGATAATATCGTTTGTTAAAAAAAAGGGTAAATTACACAAAACTACCTTAATTATGGGTCAAACAACAATCTCATACCTCATGTTTTAAACATTGTAATTTCATACCTCCAACTTATAAATTCGTTGCAATGTTAGACCTTCGTTAAATTTTATGTCAATTTGACTGTTAAATTATGACGTAGTAGAAGTGGGGCCCACTCATTCCCCAACTAAAATTAAAAATTAATTTTTTATTTAACAATTAAAAGTAATTAAAAAAAAAGTCTTCCTCAAAATTTTCCAGTTCCTTAAATTTTTCAAAAAAAAAAAAAAAAAAAAAAAAAAACCCCTCAAGACCCTCGCCGATTCCGTCCACTCTTGTCACCTTAGGCGCTTCAATATCAGCAAGGACTGCCCCGTATTTGATAGCCTCTTTGATATCTACCAGGCCTTCGCCGACGGCTCAATCGACGTCGTCGGTTCTAATGTGATTCTTATTTGGGTCATTGAATTCCGGCTTACGACCTGCGTTGAACTCGCTGACGAGCAACGGGGCGACGAAGAGGACAGTGGCATTGGTGAAGAGGCCAAAGTATTGGCTGGTGAGGGCGTTGGACGGCAAGGTGGAGTTGGAGAGGATGAAGCAAAGGCTGAATCTAGGGATCGATGCAATTTCCAGGAAGACGAAGAAGACGAATAAGGTGGTGAAGGAGGCAACGGAGGTGAAGTTGGAGGTGAGTTATATGGGAATTTTTGTTGGGTAGAAGACGCAACCGACGACGAACTAGTTGGTATTATTTGTGAGGCGAATGGTGACGTAGAGTCAAGCGTCATTGATAAGAGTGAGGTCGGTGGCATTGGTGATGTTGGAGAAGTCGTAGCCCAAAACGTCACTTTTTCAACACCGTGGATTACTTTTTTATTTTATCGCCAGAAAATAATTACTTGGTGGAAAATTTTGATATTTTGACACAACGCTAAACAACTCACGAACATCCTCCAACTGGAATTACTTCAAAATTCATCCATTTTGTCACGTTTTGACTCAGAGGGAGTCGAAAGTTCTATATTAAAAATATAATTCAAGGTATTAAAATTTCCAAAATAATAATCAAAATATACTAAGAATAATGTTAAATATATAATATAAAATCTACTCAAAAATGATCTATAATGGAAATCAAACCCCTTATTTTCATGGGAGTTTTAATGAAAAGCCCACGGTACTGTTCACTTTAACGAAAAACCATATTTTTACACTAAAAAGTCAAACCTGGTACTATTCACTTTACCCTTTATTTTGTCCTTATCATTAAAATTCAAAGTTTTCAAGCCCTTTTCATTAGTTTTCCTTATTTTCATTTTGATTACGGGTGCCCTTGCGTCTTTTACGCATCCGAGTCTCCGAGACTCCGTCTCATGTTGGATTCTCGTGCCAACATAAAAAGAGAGAAAGAAGTTCGGCGTGGCAGGAATCTGACTCTTGATCGTCTGACCCGCTTAACATTTTGATCGTGCGGTCAAAATCACATCTCTCTCGAACAATACACAACACAAACCCCACAAACAGAAACGGAAGAACCCTAGCTACCACTCTGCCCCACTGTTCCAGTGACCCATAGTTCCCCCCCCCCCCTCTCTCTCACTCGACTGGTGGCAGTACCGGCTCTATGTCGCGACGAGACAGTCGGGATTCCGACTCCAGACGACACCGTTCCAGGTTTGACAGAGAACCCAGGTATTAAATTGGGGGCTTAATTGGGTTTAACGATTTAATGCATTCAGATTGAGCTACTATCGCAATAGATGTAGCATTTTCGTGAGTTCTGAATTCGTATGAAATTTGATGGTATTAACAAAATTGATTGATCTGTATATCAATACATGTGAGAGTAATGCAGAACATAGCGATTTCTCATAGTATTTAATATTTAATTGAAACAAAATGTTAATTCAAGCAGGTAGATTGAGTGCTTTGTTAAAAAAAAATGTTAATTTAGGACTAATGTTTCATTTTTGTGAGCATTTGATTGAAAGATTCTATCTTTATGTCGAATGTCTCTGCCTAAGTAGCTTAATTTACGTTTTGGAAGGTAATTTCGAAGTTAATCGTCGCCAGTATATGTTTGCAACATGGTTATAATCATATAGAAATAGTTTGTTTTTAAGTAGAATCCTACAGTTAATGATTGTCACTGGTTGCCTCAGTCCCAAGAGGTCCCGGAGGGGTGAGAAAGACGAAAAAGACAGAATCGCCAGCAAAGGTAATTTAGAAAGTGGGAAGCAGAGTGACCAGGATCAGAAGCACCGCCAGAGGCTGCAAGATACACTGCCACTTGAATCTACATTAGCACCTGACTCAAAGGTGGAAAATGGGGATTCCAGAAAAGAATCCGTTAAGAAACCCAGTGGACCTCATGAAGGAACCAAACACTCCACTAATCCATCTGAAATACCCCGGTCTCGATCTTATTTTCAGGTAGTGTATAGATTTATGAATATCATCAACTTGTTTTTCATTTCATACATGATGATGAACTAATCTCTTGCCCTCATATAATTTAGCTTAGGAATATGGATTATCTTGCAAAATACCACTGCCAAATATGTTTTAGCTTAGTAGCCGAATATGTTTTAGCTTAGTGATAATTTAGTTACTAACGTGTAATTTGTGTTAATGATTTTCTGGGCTGTGTCTAACCTCTGAGTCTATGACACAGCATGTCTTCCGTAGTTAATGTGTATTACATAGTGTGTATTCTGTAGGAACTGCCATGTGGTCTCATCCACAAACTTCCATTGTTCAATGCATATTGTTCGTCAGTATAGAACAATATTAGCAGACTTGTACATTGTTCACTTCCATTTGTCGAGGGTTTTACACGTTAGCAGGTTGTAGCAGTACATAGTTATTACTCTTGAATTTATGGTTATGGTATTAAGGGTTAACTTCTACATCAAAAGCAAGATATTTCTTATTAGATGAATAGACAGCAGTGCACAAGAAAATGCGGTGATTTAATCATGTTTTGTTCCCTTGTTACGATGAAATACAGGATTGGATCTAAAGTCGAAGCAAATTGTTATGCATCCGTACATGCAAGTGATTAAAGTTTGAAATGAAAACACTTTCTCCTATTCTTATTATTGTGCATTGGAATGAGTTCAAAACATGCTAAAGTCTTATTTCCACTTTGACTTGAAATTGCTCAGCTAAGAACCTGTAACTCTGTTGAGTTCACTTATGTTTTTGCTATTCAGTGTATGCAAACCTTTTTACTGGCTGATGTAGCGGGATTCTTGATCTGCCCCATTCCTTCAAGTGGTCCTTGTATATAACAATATTAGGCTTGCCTGTGCATGTCTATTGTCTTGTAACAGCACAATGAGCGTGGTAATGCTGGGCAAGTTGTTCGAAGCTCTGGTCGTGGTTCAACTGCTGGTGAGGTTCCTTGTCATAATTCATCATTTGATTATTAATCACTGTTCTTTTTATGCACTATAAATTAAACATCTCGCTAAAAAAACGTAAAAGCCTTTTGCATGCCTGTCATTTTTTCCCATAATCTATGTGGCATGTAATACTTGAATACCATTTACTGTGGGTACAATGTAATTTACTTTTCCTGTTCTACTTTAGAGCATGGATCGTGGAGGGATCCAAAGGATAGGCATGATGATAGGACAGTGAGCAAGACAACAACTAATGATTCACGGTCAAGAAATGAGAAAGCTAAGGCGGGTGAAAACAGGAACTGGCGCCATGATGGGTTCTTTGAAATGGAGGCTGATCCACCATCGGCAAGGAAAAGACCTGCATTCAGGGAGAAGAAGATTCCAGTGGAGTCTGATAATGCTGACAAGACAGCAGCAGAGACTGCAAAGTCAAGCCATCCTGACCCTTCCATGGAAGGAAGCAGAAAAAAGGAGGACAGAGGGCACAACCCACGCCACACAGATAGATCTGAGAAGCAATTTGCAGGAGAGAGAGGGTCTTACCGAAGAGATGCACCACCGGGTGTCTTTCCTTCGAGAGAGAGGTACACTGGTGGCGCTGGCCGTAACAACAGAGGAAGAGATGGATTCAGTGGGAGACAAGGTTATAATTCTAGTATGGGTCGTGCTGAGAAATGGACGCATGATTTGTATAACGAGGCTAATAGGAGTCCAACGCCGAAAAATGAAGAGGATCAAATTGCAAAGGTGGAAGCACTTTTGGCTTCATAGGATCGGATCTGCATGCTGATGGCAATAGGTATATTATCTGCAGAGCACTGTTGATTGTGTCTTTAAGCGGCTCTTTTGCATGTTTAACGTAATTAAGATATTCGCTTGCTTTTTTGTAAACCCGATTGCTGATATACAATTATCGACAACTTTTTAAAGCATTTCCATCATACGAGTAGTTGTATTTTACCAACGAACATGTATGTAGATCTAGCGGGATCTCTCTACCTTTTGGCTGCAGCAGGTTGAAATTGCTTCCTGCCGAGAGAATGTCAGGCTGCCTAAACATTTGCATAACTGACGGCGATGAGTTTGCCATTTGAGGTTTCCTTCTGTTGATACACTTGCTTCCATACTGTTGATCCTTTTGCTTTTGGTGGTCCGAATGCGATGTTCATCCTCATCAGCCATTGTCTTGTCAATCAAACTATCGGCACTGGCCGACGTAGCTAGGGTTTTTAGTGTTAGTACTATACTGGTGTATGTTAGTAGAAAGTCTCATTGGCGTCACTTGCCAATGAAATAAACCAAGTTTTTTTCCATATGTTCTCGTTTGAGTGACATACGACTCCATGTAAGTTGTTTTCGTGGGTTGCAATCCATTAACTCAGTAGTTCAGCTATGTAAACGTATTTTGTATCCGTATTTTCATAAAAATTTACAACCGTGCCGTTAACAAAAACCACCACCCACGGGAGACGGCCCATAAAAACCGACGTGTGTGAGGTGCCTATTGTTATGGTAAACAATATTTAGTTGTATCTCAAAAAAATAAAAAAAAGTTTTGTAAGACCAACTCTAATGGTGGGCTAAAAACCAAATTACCCCCCAAACCGACTCCAACCCAAGGGGAAATTTTGAGCTAAATGCTAAATGCTAAACCAAGCTCAGATTCCCCCCAAAATTATTTAGCCCAGAAATCGGAATTTAAATTTTTCAATATTTATCGGAATTTTAAATTTTTTAGATTAAAATGTTCATAAAATTAATTTAACAAAAAAAATAGTCTAAGTTCATTCTTTAATAATTCCGGGCTAAAATTTTAGGCTAGAACGGTTGGAGCAGAAAAACAATTTCTGGACTCAAAGCTAAATTTTCCGGACTAAAATATTTAACTTTTAGCCCAACCATTGGAGATGGTCTAATGTATGGTTTCTATTTTGCATCTAATTAAATATAATTGATGCATGAAAAATTGCACGCTTTGACGAAAACAGAGGACAACATTGCATGAGAACATGTCATATAAACCAATTGCTCCACAATCGTCCTCCAATAAAGGGTTGCACTTAAAGTGTTACTACTCTTTGTAACAAAATCTTCATCCTATAAACATTGAAAACCATCTCGATCCACCAAAAAGACTAAATGTTGACAGCCTAAATAATACCTGATGCGATTCATCCCATAGTAATTGATGCTGGTGTCTCCTCTCTCGTGAACTATTTGTGGTTTGTCAAATAATGAGTTCTACATGCAAGAGGAGCACTAGCATCAATTATTATGAGATTAACCACAAATCACATGACTTGTTTTCTAAGTTATGAGTTCGAGTCTAGAGGGAAAGGGAAGACATGAATGGTGACTTCCCAAACTTGGAGGAGGGAGCCGAACATATTAATGAAGGTGATGGTGGATGACGTTGTTTGTTCTTGATATATTTGAAGGTTACTATACTAGGGGAGTTACTATTGGCGTTCCAAAAATTTATCCCACACTCTTCATTCCCATGAAAAAGATGAAGGAATGAATGCATGGTGACAATGTTAGTATTTTCCTAGGAAAATGATTTTCAAGCTCCTAAGTGAAGATTGAACGTATCAAGGAAAAATTTAGGACAAAAATCACTTTATGTATTACCACTCAAACAACAAAACTAAAACTTCCCTCGCATCCCCTCATTCCTGTGACTTAAACAGCAAAACTGAAACTTGTCTAGCTGTGTTGATCCTAAAAACTACCAAGCCTACGTGGCGCACAGGCCGAGTAATCTATAAGCTAACTACGTCATTCCGTTGAATGCGGGGAGTGTCAACTCGTCGGCCGAGCTCGGCCGACGAGTAAAATTTGTTGATGTTGCGTTGGGTGCATGGCTGACTTCTACGTCTTACGATTGCGACCGAGGAAAGAACACGTCTCGGCCTCTTGGGTTCTCGAACCTGAAGACGAGGCTACTATTCTTACGAAGTTCACGAATCGTCGTCGTTGGATTCGGTCACAGTGATGGTATTCGTCAGAGTAAACTCACGCCGAATCGACACCAAAGTGTAAGGGCACAAATACTCAAAGCAGATATGAGTCTCAATAGTGAACGTGGTTCGGCCGTCTGAATGCCGAACTCTAAATCCTACTTGAGAATATCCAATCATAAAATAACTTGGCGTGCAATGCGCCGAGCTCAGTAAGCTGTAACACCTCACTTCGTCGACAAAACTAATGAGATGACCTCGACCAATAAGGATTCGGAAATCCTTTTCGACCGAGACTTGGATAGATAACCAACCGTCCTCGCCGCAGTGCTGTTGATGCTAACGGAAGATGCTACGAGATCGGCATAGATAGCTCTGTCACCTTAGAATCAGTCGATCTTGCAGCATCTTCTGTTGACATCAACAGCATTGCGACGATGACGGCTGGTTACCTATCCAAGTCTCGATCGAAAAGGGTTTCCGAATCCTTATTGATTGAGGTCATCTCATTAGCCTTATCGGTGAAGTGAGGTGTTACAAGTTACTACATTCGGCACATTGAAAGCCGAATTTGATATTGAACTTTGCTAAGTTAGCAGCCTTGTCTTCAGGCTCTAGAACCCGAAGGCCGAGACAAGTTCCTTCCTTGACCGCAGTCGCGAGATTCAGAAGTCAGCAGCGCACCCAACGCAATATCAACAAATTTTACTCCTCGGCCGAGCTTGGCCGAAGAGTTGGCACGCCCTGCATACAACCGAATGACGTAGTTAACTTAATAATTACTCGGCCTGCGCGCCAAGTAGGCTTGGTAGTTTTTAGGGTCAACATTTTGGCACGCCCAGTGGGACCCAATGCTAAAACTATGAAGTTCACATGATCTATCTCAATCAGGCTTCAAGGGATGAGTGTCATCGCCTATTAAAGAAGGAAAAACAACTTCTCGAGAGATTGGAAAGAATTTCTGAAAGGCAAGAGGTCGGGGGGAAAATTTCCACTCCGGCCACAACCAATATTCGGCCTAAGAACAAAGGCCACCTATTTTTTCGGTCGAGACTGGAAGTGTGGTAGGCCTAAAAGAAAATGTTCAAGTTTCTGAGCCACAAATTGACTCAGAAAATGAGTTGTCAGATGAGTGCTCCAATGACGAACAAGGCTGCAATATTGGCTTAGCCCAAGAAACCACGACAATTGATATGATTATTGACGATAAAGCCGATATGGAGAAATCTCGTTCGGCTAATATGTTTGAATTAAAAGCTGAAATTATTATGCCGCAGGGGGGGCATAGTAATTGTTCAATACATTCGGCAACCGATGATAAAAAATATTTCGCCAAGTCAAAAATATTTGGAGGAAAATCCTTATTCGGCCTAGAGCGAAATCAATGTGAAGATTTTGTTATTACAAGATCTCGACTTGGAATAAAGCATCGTTGGCCTCCTCCTAACTATGGTTCGGCCACTTTTCTTTTCGTTTGTTAAATATATATACATGTTATTTTCTTAAACATACGGCTATGCAAGCCGATGCATAAGAAAATAAAAGGGCAACAACATTCTGGCCGAATAAAAATTTGGTCGAATACACTTGTTTGACTATTTTGGCCGAATGCATTTATTTGTGAACTTTGCTTACAAAAGCCTCGGCCTCGGCCCCATTGCGAAACAAAGCCTCAGTCAAAACATATATATATATATATATATGTAAAAAAAAAATAACCACCTTTTGCCCGAATGAATGCTTTTGGCTGAATTGTCCTGGATATATATATATATCACGTTGGGATACCATTATTGAATTTTAAATGCCGAGGCATGGATAGCTGAATGACAACCTATCCACGTGTAATTGTTTCTTCAAGACAAGCAGGCTACTTGGTGGTAGGCCTTCGACTTCGACCCCGGCAGGCCTTCGACCCCACTTGATTTTTCTCGGCCTTAACCCCATTTGTTTTTCCTTGGCACAGCAGCAGCACCATCATGCTTCTTTCATGATTGTTGACACTCAGGTCGTCGAAGATGGAGATGATAAGCTGCTCGTGCTTGACTTTAAAGTATTTTTGGCATCCCTTTGAATGATGGAAGACAAGACCCTTCTGGTATGGTTTCGCCAATTTATCGGATATATATATACATATGTTTCATGTATGCCAACGTTTTCCGAGCTCGGCGAGAATGAGTTGGTGCTCAACAATGAAATCATGGGGTTGAGGATATTAACCCATTTGGCCGGTTCAGAAAAAGATGTATATGGCAGCCTTATGCAATCACATTGGAATCTTTTCCGACTCGTCGACCTTGGACCAGTTTCAGCATAGATGTAAATTGTTCTCAATATAGGTGGCAGGTCGAGCTACTAGGAATGGTCGCATCAAATAAGTTGTTCACCTGCCACTTACTCCTCTGTTGGGCGAAATGATTAGTTATTGATTCGACGGAAGTACTCAGTGGTGGGCCGGTGGCCAAGTTCAAATGCAAAATGCTTAGTTTCCTTAACCATTCGGCTTACGAATCGAAGCTCAAGAAAATTGGGGGGCAATGTTTAGGCCTAAAATTACACAATTGGCTCGAGTGATCGAAGTCGTTGAGCATTACAAATTTTCTTCCATGCGTGATGCATATGCGTGTGGGTGAGGGACTTTCCATGCAATTTGTGTATGCGTGGAGTGATCAGCACAAAGATATGTAAAAGGATTAGCATGTTCTGCATGGATGGGAATGGATCAAGTTGGAACTTGACCAAGCAAAAAGTTAGTGATAATTACCATCGAAAAGTGATAAGTGCCGTCTGAAAGGAGATATAATTTGAAATGGATATGGTCTCTTGGGGCATGCGAAAGATAAGAGATGGTAAAGAATAAAATAATATTCTTTTGCTTTCCTACATGGTCAAAACAACAATGTGCATTGAATGTTGCCAATAATCTAGCCAAAGCAAGATTGTCAGATAAATCTTTGAAAGCTGAATTGGTGGAAGGTCAGGTTTTCAAGATTACAGCGGGTTTTGATTGATGTGATAAGGTGTAGGGTTAGCAACAGATAAAGACTCAGAGTCACGGTGCAATTAGGATGGGTTTCTGCGACTTGGGCACACACATTTCTATAAATACCAAGTTGCAGACAACTAAAAACCTCTCTAATTCAACACACAACTGCCCTGCGCAAACTCTCTCAACAACTTTGAGATTTTTTTATTTTCTCTTTTCGCTGACACATCTTCCGTTGGCATCAACAACACTGTGAAAGCAACCGGTGATATCTTCAGTTGGCATAGATAGCTCTGTCACCGTAGAATCAGCCGATCTCGCAGCATCTTCCGTTGGCATCAACAGCACTGCGGCGAGGACGGTTGGTTATCTATCCAAGTCTCGGTCGAAAAGGATTTCCGAATCCTTATTGGTCGAGGTCATCTCATTAGCCTTGTTGGCAAAGTGAGGTGTTATAAGTTACTACATTCGGCATATTGAAAGCCGAATTTGATATTGAACTTCGCTAAGTTAGCAGCCTTGTCTTCAGGCTCTAGAACCCGAAGGCCGAGACAAGTTACTTCCTCGGCCGCAGTCGCGAGATTCAAAAGTCAGCATCACACCCAACGCAATATCAACAAATTTTACTCCTCGGCTGAGCTCAGCCGACGAGTTGGCACGCCCCGCATACAACCGAATGACGTAGTTAACTTACTAATTACTCGGCCTGCACGCCACGTAGGCTTGATAGTTTTTAGGGTCAACAAGTTGCTAGCCCCTTGCAATGGTTTGGAGTTAGTTACAACCTTCCTTCCTTGTCCCTCTACTCCTTCTCTTCACCATTTACCCTCCCGCACCTACCTCTTCCCCATCTATCCAACCATTATTTTGTGAGCAACCTTCCATGCTCTAATGGATGCCAATCTCAAACCCATTTATATGCTCCCTTTTGGGGATAGATTGATGGGTTTGAGTCAGGCTTGTGACTGTGGTGGGTCGAAATCACCTTCTACCGATTATTTTCACAGTGACCGTACCCCTCCCTAAATGTTTTAGTGGCTGAGCCGCCTTCCTTACATTAAATTCGAGTTGGAGGCACCCTCCAAGGGCCATGACTGTTGCAGATCTAGCTTGATTCAAGATCCATGATTAGATTTGTTACGGGTGGCACTTTTAGTGGGTCTATCAAACCAACCCACTCGATATGAATGGGATTGGGTTGGGTTATAAACATTAACTATTTATTTATGAGTGAAAATTTGACCACTCATTTAATAAGTGAGTTGAGTTGGGTTGAAGTATTATTTAACTCAATTGCAACTGATTCACTTGGATTATAATAAATTTTTTTAACAAACGATATTATCTACATTAAGTAGGAGGGGATGAGTTTAGCCTCACAATAGGCTATCAATAATTTGGTTCAAATTCTTAAACACATGTGTATACTCTATATATATATATATATATATATATATATATATATATTATCTATCTATATTCTATATTATTAAGAGAACACACCTTGTCAACTTTTTTGCCCACTTTTTCCAATTTTGTACCTCACTTTTGAATACACAATGTTGAGATAAGGGGGGTAAAATAGTAATTTTATACCTTTTGATAAAATGACAATCATATCCTTTTTTCCTATTTTACCCTCACTTTTGATATCTAATATTTACATAAGGAAGGCAAAATAGTAATTTTGTATCAAAATATTTACATAAGATAAAATATGCACTTATTAAGAGAAATTGTTCCATCATCATTTTTTTCATACAGGTAAGTGAAATCATGATGTTTTTTAGATAGTTTGAATGAACTGAAGCCGTTGTGCTTGAGGAGAATGTGGGAGGAGGTGAGCGGTTGTTCACACACACAAAGTGTGTGCTCTCTGCTAGTATATAATAGAGTAGTGTTAACTATATACTCATTTTTACCTCTCACATACCCCTTTCAATTCCTTGTTATAAATTAAATAAAAGAAAAACTCATGAAAAAGGCTTAAAAACTTTGAGTTTTAACAAAATGACAAAAATATGTTGTAAGTGAATAATATCAAGATTGACTTTTTAGAGTAAAAATATGATTTTTCCCACTGCCCCCTAAAAATAAAAAAGAAATCAATTAAATCAACTCGCGGAAACCGCCCAATCCATTCGGCATAAAAGGAGTTAAGCTGGGTTGGTTTGCCCATTTTCGCAAGGGCAAAGCGATTTACTAGTCTCTTCCCAGATTTTCCTGCACTACTGAAGCAAATACAACATGAGTGGCGCCAATAACGGTACTCTCTCTCTCTCCCTCTCTCTCTCCAATCTGTTTGGTATCTGAGAAAATCTAACGTCATAGAACTTTCTCAGCAACCAAACAAACATGACACAATTAAATCTTTCGGATCCCCTTACTCTCAATTCTAATCTCTCTCCTTCTCTCTACAGATGCCACTTCGCCTTCCTTCCTCTCCGACAAATTGGCCAAGATCTTCGTAGCCGGCCACCGCGGCCTCGTCGGCTCCGCCATCGTCCGCAAGCTCCTAGCCCTAGGCTTCACCAACCTCGTCCTCCGCACCCACGCCGAGCTCGACCTCACCCGCCAAGCCGACGTCGAGTCCTTCTTCGCCGCCGAGAAACCCCGATTCGTGATCCTCGCCGCTGCTAAAGTCGGCGGCATTCACGCCAACAACACCTACCCGGCGGATTTCATCGCCGTCAATCTCCAGATCCAGACCAACGTCATCGACGCCGCCTACCGATTCGGAGTCAAGAAGCTCTTGTTCCTCGGCTCCTCCTGCATTTACCCCAAATTCGCTCCTCAGCCCATCCCGGAGAACGCATTGCTGACGGGCCCGCTCGAGCCCACGAACGAGTGGTACGCCATTGCCAAGATCGCCGGGATCAAGATGTGCCAGGCGTATCGGATTCAGTACAATTGGGATGCAATTTCTGGGATGCCCACCAATTTGTACGGGCCGCATGATAACTTTCACCCCGAAAATTCGCACGTTTTGCCGGCAATGATGAGGCGGTTTCATGAGGCAAAGGTGAAGGGTGCGGAGGAGGTGGTGGTGTGGGGGACCGGAAGCCCCTTGAGGGAGTTTTTGCATGTCGATGATTTGGCGGATGGGGTGGTGTTCATGATGGAGAGTTACAGTGGGTTGGAGCATGTCAATGTGGGGAGTGGCAAGGAAGTGACTATCAAGGAGTTGGCTGAGCTTGTCAAGGAGGTTGTTGGGTTCGAGGGACGGCTTGTCTGGGACTCTACTAAGCCGGATGGAACTCCGAGGAAGCTCATGGATAGCTCAAAGCTCGCAGGCTTGGGATGGACACCGAAGATCTCGCTGAAAGATGGGCTTGTTGATACTTATAGCTGGTACTTGGAGAATGTCAAGCAGTGATAGTGCAGGTGATTCCATTGCATTAGATTTCGTTTTTGTTATCCTCCTTAAATTGTTATTGTTCTTAGTTACATGTAAAATGAGGAGCCTAGCCTACCTTGGATGTTGATTCTGTATCGATTATGTCGAATAAGTTATCTGTGCATTTGCTGCTACTAGAACCAAGTGAGCTATTTGTATTTACAGATTGAACCATTTTAGATAATTTAATATATATGTTTAATAAAATCTTCATGTTAATAGGATTCCCAAAGTAGCGGTAGACTTCATTATCTTCTTAGTTAAGCGGTTTCATCTTCTTCTTCGCATCGATTTGGTTCTCTACCCTCCCTGTTTCATTATCTTTTGAAGCTTCCTATCCGTGTCCCTAGGCTTGCAATGATTTAGTTCCCGGTTGGAGAGATTTGAGTAGGGTAACCCCAAACTGTGAAACAGTAGTGTTGGAAAAATGAAGAAATGGCCTGAAGGTGTCCACTTCATTAACCGAAATGCCCTTCAAAATTGGTCATAGTTTGTCAACTTTTGTAACAGTTGTATCACACAAAGTCAAGTTCTTTGTGTGATGGTCTAAAATTCAAGGGTCAAGGACCAAAGGAGGCGTTTGATCAACACGGACACCTACAGCAGACTAAGCTCCATTGTAGGTTTAAGAGAAGAAAAGAAGTGGACAACCGTGGTCGGTTAGCCTCCAACTCAGGAATGCCTGATTTGTAACCTTTGATCTAGGCTCTCACTTGCTCACTTGAGCCTTCAATACATTCAGTAACTCTTGGGATATCTAATTATCATTCCCTGTTTTATATGGTATTTATACATGCATTTATAGTGAAAAATTCTTACATACAACACGCTCCTCACGCTGTGAGAGAAACGTTGCATTCCCTCTGTCATGTTTAAGAATCTTTCTGCACATAATAAGGTGTGCGTGAACATAAACTTGTACTAATCTGGGGAAAACCTCTTATCGCTTGGCCTAATTACATGCAGCAGTAGTGTTAGTTCTAACCACCTTAAGGGGAAAATATACCGTCACCACTGGCACATCTCCACACCTGTGGATGGTACTCGTTCTCTTTCAATGCCATTGCTCGGACAGATCCTTGAATTCGTTACATTTCGAATGACAAGTAGCTGGAAATGACCCTCTCCTTACCTTTTTAACAATCCCATTCCCTTTGGGCACCGCGTGATCATTCGGCGCTGGCATCCCGACAGCCTAACACAGAATTCAGAAAATGAAATGATATAAACAGAAAGTCAAGAGTTAATAATTTGATTAGAGAAAAGTGTCGGATGAAGTACTCACGGGCGAAGGTGATGGAGACGGTGATGGAGAGCTAACGAAGTTGCTGGACTGAACCAGTCGAGAATAAATGAATATGGTGAGCAAGAGGGCAAACAGAAGTTTTCTAGGATTTGATGCTGCTTGCATTTTTCGTTCCGTTTGAGGCAATGCTCTGTTTGGCTTTCTATAAAGCTGTTTTCTTTTCGTTTTTCAATTAAATTGAAAATTTTGAATTCGTCTGGTACATGAAGGTGCAGGTGAGAGTATGCGATGAATGTTGGTTGAAAAATTAGGGTAAGATTCTGAAGTAGTCAAGATGCTCCTTACGTGTTAGCTAAGGAGAATGTGATCATCTTGCAAGGGTGGTCACGTGTGTATGACACCATCAAGATGTTGGCAGAAATGAAAGGCCTTTTTGTTTGGAAAATGATTTTTGCACATTACTCGCTCTTCTTTAATCAAAAGGCTAAAAATAAACATGAGTGTGCATGCGACAAAACATGGGATGTGATCATTTTCCTTGATCATAATCTATTTTTACCCTTAACTTGCCACTCTGTAACTTTGCTCCCTTTGTTCTTTCATTTCGTATGCCAAGTTAATCCCATTTCGTCATGTTGCCATGCTGGTTAGAAAATTGTTAACTTGGTTGTTTTGGGACTAGAGCCAAAACAATAAACATACCAAGTTTTAAGCAAATTGTCGATTTATTAACGATTTTTCTGACCAAATGACGGAATGGAGTATCATGAGACATGAAATGAAAGCACATAAAGTAAAGTGAGATTTTCATCATAACATTGTGAGCATATAAACAAATTAGCCAAGATAATAACAATCAGATCCTCCTAGTCCACAAGGTGCAAGAAAAACCTTGGTCAAATATTTCCCAATAAAATATTTGAATAAATGAGAGGGTGAACAACATTTCCATTTGATATTTTATGACATACAAATTAAACAAATCTAGACTCGGGTTGTTCATGTTTGAGTATTTGCCAATCAAAATTTTGTATTCTCAAGTTAATGTCAATATCTACAAGACTCACACTTTTGGGAACTTGACGAGGAGAAAGAAAAGGGAGAATAAACAGTTTTAGGTGTATCAAATGAAGATCCCAAGCTGATAGGATAAAATTACAACAGAAAATTTGCTACTGCAACCCCAAAAAGAATTGAATGACTTCCAAAATTTTCAAAACTACAGAAAAACTAATTATCGTCTGCAGAATGTTGGCCACTTTGACGGGCATTAACAGACTTTCGGGCATTAACACCTCTGGGATCAAGAAGAGAACTATCTGACCTGAAGATCTTCTATATCAGTTTGAGTGTTCTCAGTTGACCTCTTGTTGGGTAAGTTCACCACCAACTGACCACATGCTCCACTTATGTCCTGACCCATTTCCTTGCGAACTGTAGTTCGAATGCCATAAGTGCCTCGTAGAATGTTCTGGAAGCTCGTTACTTTGTTTTCATTACTGGTTGAGAATTTACTCAGAATACCAATTGGATTAAAAGGTATTAAATTAATTACCTGTAGGACAGCAAACAACAAATGCGAAGGTTATTTTGGATATATATGATACGCAGACACACGGAAGAGACGGAAGTTCATAGATTAGAACTCACCACTTGAAATGTCTCTAGCAATTTTCCGAGTTGGTGAGCATGTTGCTCCTCATCATTCACTCCATCAAGCATTATGTACTCAATGAAGATTTTCTGCTGACTAAAGAATCAGATTGAAGGGCAATAGTGAGATTCTCTAGGAGTGTAAAACAACATTTCAGTTTCATTGTAAAGAAATGAAAGCTAAAAGAATTTACTAAACGCATGAGGTGTAACAAAACTTTACGTGTTATTTTGATATTCTTGCAGTGTATCCATAAGCTTTACTAAAGGAAAAGCCCGAGCTGCAGGCATTATCAGACAACGGATTTCTTGGACTGGTGCATGAAGTGAAACTGCTAAATTCAGACCTGGAAGATCACTATGAAGCTTTTTGATAGCATGAATAATGCCAACCTACAGAAGATTAGATGAACAACTGATAGACCAGTAAGCCAAATGTTTTTAGCAGTTCGAACTACATCATTACTAATGCAACTATGATTGACCCCACTCAACGAAAGAAGCAAAAAAGTACTACATACTACCCAATTTACTAAGATCCACCAAATATAAAAACTACAAAACTTTGATTGTATAATTAAATCGAATAGAATGAGAAAGTTATTAAAATCCACCATATCTGAATGTTTTGGCAGATAACAATATCTTAGACATAATGGTAATTTTCGATGCCTACCGTTGACACAGTAATTTTCTTTGGTGACAGATGAAATGGTGATCCAGTCATGACATGAATCGCTTCCACTAAGGAACCATAGTTATTCAACGGTTCTCCCATTCCCTGACAAAATACACAAAATCAAAGTGTTCAACATTCAATGGTTCCCATATTTCCTCCATATCCATATCATTCAATAACAATCCCAAATGAAGTAAAGAACAAACAATTACCATGAACACAATATTGCGTATAGGCGAAATGCGAGAAGCATGAACCAATTGCTCCACAATCTACCCCGATGTCAGATTGCTCTTAAACTCCATACTCCCGGTAGCACAGAAAGTACAACCCATTTTGCAACCAACCTATACACATCAACATAAACATTCAGTACCAGAAATTTCGACACGAAAACAAAAAAATTCAAAACTTTGATACCTGAGATGATACACACAAGGTGGACCTAGGACCACCAGGGCGGGGCTTCCCGTCATACTTTCCCAAGCGGCTGTCATATCGCATAATCACAGCCTCCACAAGAGCCCCATTCTAACAAAAATAAAATAATGTGAGAATTTTTTTCACGGCGGCATTTTATCAAACAGTTTGTGTGCAGCATAAGAAATGGGGCAAAACTGCAGTTTTATGAGGAGCTTGGTGGTGAGTTGGTCTGAGAAGTCCATGACCTTGTGGACGGACGAGGTTAGGGTTTTGAATTTGGAGGTCAGGAGAGGGTACGCTGCCGAGGGCAAAGATGGAATTTGGTCGAATTGGGCATCGGGGTTTTGGATCACCTGCTTCCATACGTAGGGGATCATGCTGGGCTTGACCCCGGAATTTTCCAGTTCCGATTTCAGCTCTCCGGCGTCGAAGATTGATCGAAACGCCGTCGTATTTCGCGCGCTTTGCATAGTTTTGAAAGTTGGTTTCGGTGTTGCGGCAATGGAGTCGGAGTGTGGCTTATGGCTCTGTTGGGAAATCATCCGTCGAGGAAGGAAACCGTGGAAGAGCGTCTGAAAAAAAATAAAAAATAAAATATAATAACGACATGTAATTTAGCTTGAGGTGGCGGTCAAAGCTTTTTAATCAAATTTTAAAATAGCACAAATGTTTAATCTAAATCATATAAAAAAACGGTAAGAAATTCTAATTTTCCCAACAACAAAAAAAACATTATCATGACACACACCCTAATTCATCATATTAATCCTCTCATTCTCTCTTTCACACCAACCTCAATCTGGTTTTCTTACTCAAGATAGGTCTTCCTCTTCAACTCCGCTGTATTCAAGTTTGAACTCCCACTACAAAATAACAACTCGTCTACCACGATAATTTTATCACGGGCTTTATGTGTCCTTTATAAAATATACAAATTTATCACAGGCATAAGAAGCACGTGATAAATAACAATTTTCTACCACATACAAATTTTAGCCCGTTGTAAAATAAAAGTGAATGACCACTCGCAAAGTTGCACGTTGTAAATTTACTAAGCCATCATGGATAATGCTCATGGTTAATATTGTTTGTATCCACAACGCCTTTTTGTTATCTACCATGGGCATAATGTGTGGTAGAAGTTAGAACTATACACAGCCAAAATTTTGGAGGAGGCGGGACACCAAAATTTTGCAAAATTTCAAACTATGTAATTATCTGTAATATTTAAGAAAAAAAAACTGAAACAATAACCGTGTAGAACCAGATAAACACCACACCCCATCCATCGTGCAAAACTAGACCAGTAAAAGAAATCGAAGTTGTTTTCTGAACGTATGTCTATGAAGTGCAATTAAATTCTGAAACCCACTATTCACTTCTCCCACAACGGTTTCCTCCGTAATTGGCTGATAATGCTTTCTCCAATTGAGTTGGCTGGCGCAGAGACCAAATTGGAGCGGTGCTCCTTGTGGAGGAATCTGGTAGAAATCTTTTTGCGTAAATTTTCTTTCTTTAGTCCTTTTATTTTATTTTAATTAATTATCTTTGCTTTCTTAAATATTTTGTGTTGCTCAGTTTCAATAGTTAGTGAATTTTCCCCATTTAATAAGCTTGCTCGCATTAAAATTAATGGGATATATAGTTGATATGTACTTGGGTTTTTTAATTATTATTTTATTTTTATATCAGTGAAATCGATGAGTTTGTAGATTGAATTTGTATATGATGCTCTTGAGACATGAGTTTTCTTTCAAAGCTTTATATACAATAAACTTTATGATATTAGATTTATTGATGTTCCAGTAATTGGATGGGACTGTTTAAAACTATCAATTTTGTTATGCTTCGTTTTTATTAGATAAATTCGATTTTGTTTTGATCTATGTGCTTATGTCTATACAGATAAAAAAAGGTCGTACCCAGTGCACAAGGCTCCCGCTTTACGCAGGGTCTGGGAGAGGTGAATATGTCTATACAGATAAAGAGAGCAATTAGCGAGGTTCAAGCATTAGGAGCATTATTTCACTCTCAAGAACTTTATTTGGAGGTGTCCAAAGAAAAGTGAAGCCTTTCAAGTGAAAATTTCTTGTTATTAGAGGCCTACTTGGTGATTCATATGTAGTTTAAATCATGGGTGGTGTTGTTAACTTTGCACATCTTGTAATACAATTTGGTATTCTTAGTATAAATCATTGGTGGTGGTGTTAGCTTTGTACATCAATTGTAATACATTTTGACTATATGATTATTCATGAAATATTGTATTATAGTAATTGTGCAATTTTATTGTTTCTTTATATATTTTTAATTAATTATTATTTTTATTTTAGAAAACATTTTATAACAAGCATTGACTGTGGTTAATTAGTAATTCACAACGGTCTTAGCGCGTGGTGTTTAACTCTAATCGATCACGGGCACTGTCTGTGATTATTATGTAATAAACAACGCACTTTGCCTGTGGTAAAAGTTAGGACTTTTTATCACGTCCAAATACTTAACAGGCACATTGTCCATGGTGGATTGAAATTTACCACGGGCATTCACCATAATCAATGACTAAAATATCGATAATATCAGCGAAATATCGCCAATATTATCGTTTTTCAGAGAGATCGATATTTTCCCACGTATCCCCCTAATTGTCATCAAAATATTGCGATATTATCGATAATATCGCGATATATTCGATATTATCGAAACAATCGTCGTGGCTCCGTTGTCGGAATGGTAGCCAAGGCTGCGTCGTTGTAGCTGCCCAGATCTCTCTCTGCAATCCAGGCTCAGACCCAAGATCTGCGCCTCCATCGCCGGAAATGAAAAATCCATTTTCTCTGGATCCCAAAACCCGCTCGGGTTTGAATCAAACCGTTTGATGGATCCCTTTGCCTGATGGTGGTCACCGGGAGGTGAGAAAGGGAGGAGGAACGGTCCACAGGTGGTGATGGTGTTCGCCGGAGTGTGCGCCACTATGGTGCTCGGCGGGTGTGGGTATGGTGGTCTGTGCTCTGGGGGAGAAGAAACAAGGACATGAATGAGGGAAAGGTTCGAGGGATTGGGGAAGGGGGAAACACGGGGAAGTGGGGTGTGTGTGTGTTTATTTGCTTTGGGAAGAAGACTTGCAGAGAAGAGATGGGGGGAGAACCAGAAATGAATGAGGAGAGGAATGAGGGAGAATGAAGTGGTATGTGCATGTGTGTGTGTGGAAGTGGGGGGGGTGTGTGTGTCATCTGAGAGAAGAAAAAAAAAATCCAAACCTGCTTTTAAAATATCCAGCCCATGTGTCAGTCAATGTGTGTTATCCGAGAGAAGAAAAAAAAATCCAAACATGCTTTCAAAATATCCAGCCCACGTGTCAATGATCGTTATCTATAACTTCGGACTCTGTTGGAGTGGGAAGTAGTAACTATGGTTATACTCATAACCAACCATTTCCTTACCCTTCATATCTCATTCTTGTTGGGATGGAATCGAGCGACTCATGGAAAGAATCTGAGACTCAATCTTCAAATGATTTTGCTTATGGACAACGTCAACCAATCTCGGATCCATATGGGTGGCATGTTAACAATTACATGCAAACTATTTTAGGGATTTATCATTTGATGATTACTCTTCATAATACACTTACTCTACACATAGAGATGATGAAGATAGTCAAAATTGTGAACCTCATAGGAACTCTATGTGGTACTAAGTCACTCATGTATCTTACCATGCAATGTATAAAGTGTAAAATATTGTACTAATTCATTATATATAAATGATTATGATGTGTTTAAACTTCTTTCATTAATTACTACATATTTTCTATACTCACAATATTTGCCAGCTCGCTATATAATCAACTTAAATCAGTTAAATCCATTATGCAATGCATTTCCTTCCAATTTTTTGTGATAAACTAATAGATAATTGACTAAATAAACATTCTGCAAAGTTTCAATAAAAAATTCCAAGTTTTTCTTGCAATTTTCGTGGTTTTTATTCAATTTTTATCGATATCGATAATATCCCGATATTTCCATCGAAATTTCCGTGTTTTTGGACTACCGATATTTCCGATATCATTGATATTTAATACCTTGACCGTGGTAGATGTGGGTTTTCCTTCTAGTCAATGGTGAAGCCACGTGAGGGCGAGGAGTGGCAGCCGCCACTCCCTTCGTCGGAAAAACAAGGCTGGAGCGCTGGCCAGCCCCTCCACTCCTACTGCTGCTGCTCTTCATCTCCTCCGTTCCATAACTTCCATTCAGTCTCTCTCTACTCTTTTTCAATCTCCAATCAGAGCAAAAGGTGCAGCAGCGCTGCCCTTCCCTCGCCGGAAATCAAGCCCAGAAATTACGGTCTGCCCCTCTGGTGTCTTGGAAAACTTGCAAACTGAATCCATGTCTGCTGCAGCGATGCGGAGCAGCTATGTTCTGTTATAAAAAAAAAAAAACCAAAAAGAAGACTTTTTAAACATTGTCGTTTGGCTTTAAAGATGCAATCTTTTTAACTTAGTTGACCTTTACCAAACTACCCACATGGGAGAACTACAATAGATAACCAAAAGCAAAAGCTTTTACCTTTATGGGATAAGGAGTATCTCCATGGCAAGTGGTTGAAACAACAAAAATTACAGTGCTCTATTGAGCTAAGCATCCCTAAGTAAAATAGTAAAAAAAAAAGAAAAAAAGTAAAATAGTAAAAAAAAAAGAAAAAAAAAAGGGCAGCATAAGTAAACAATTTATTTATTTTTTTGAGTGAAACGATAGCGTTAGTAAGTTAAATGTTAGATTAGCCATCGACAGGGTTCAAACCCACGCCGTCACGCAAGGGCATAACACCTTTCCACCACTGTAGTAAATGGTCACTTGCACAATTTATTATTATTTAGGCATTATTGTGCTAAATTTTTCTTTTTATTCCTCTCTCTCTTTTTTGTTTCTTTTAATCTGGACTTTTTTATTAATCAGTTCTTATCATGAAATTCATGAATTTATGATCGTAAGCCATATAAGGTTTGGAAGCACTCTGGCATTTAAAAGAACTATATATAGGACTAATACATATAGAATTTGGTTTGTACAACAAATTGTACAAGGAATTCAACTTAAATGACCAAATATAACAAGTGCTTTTCCCGATAAACTAGAACTAAAAAACAATAGGCATCGCAACTTTCTTCTGATCATTCTTGAAATGTGCAGTAGAGAGTCAATGGTTATCAAATATGACAACATTTTATCACTTTGCTCTTCCCAAAAATCACAATTCAACCTATATTTATTCAAGACACCATCGGCAGGGGTATTTTGGTCATTTGATAGGTATTGATTATAACAGACATTAATATTGTCACACTATTTGATTGTCTAAATTTTTTAAGACCTTTTACCCTTTGAAGTCCCGCCCCTCCTCCCGAAAATTCTTGGCTTCGCCACTACTTCTAGTGTCCCATCCTTTCCCTAATGTAACTTAAATAGTAATATGGCTTGTATTTTAAATAAGGATTTAGAGAATGGACATTCACCAAAAACCCTTCACATATTATAACTAAAAAACCAATTTCACTCAAACTTTATAAAAAAAAAAAAAAAAAAAAAAATTAAAACC